>BMAT01012806.1:329294-341133 GCA_019649035.1 Elysia marginata
GATTTGCATTAATTTGAAAACTTCAGATTATATTTTAAAGTTTTCGTTTTTGAAAGGAAAAAGTGATACATTTTTTCTTAACATTTTTATAAAAATGAATGTTTTTTTTTTAATTACAAACAATTATTTTCCTTTTCCTCTTCTTCTTCTTCTTCTTCTTCTTCTTCTTCTTCTTCTTAAATCGGATCATTATCCCATTATTTATTTCCAACTACAGACAGCTTGTTGAATTATTTCAGTTTGCTAAAACCGAAAAAAATTTTTTTTCCTTTCATAAAATTTGAGTTTTTATGCTGAAACTGACGGTTCTTCACATAGTCTCATGTCTGGCATCCATTTATAACGTGTGTACTTCTGAAAAGAGAAATAGTTCTTACAGTTCATAATAATTCTTAAATGCACATCCCAATAATAGGCCTGTTTCTACATCTGTAGCCCCTCGAAAGACTAACGTAAAACTGCTACACTTTGGCAGCTACTTTACAATAGAGTAGGCCTATTAATTTCCTCAGAGTAGGCCTAAAGGTCGCTGACTTTCAAAGGTTTAAGCTATTGTATAACCTATGAATATTTAACCTGTAAAAAGAAGAACAGGCTGCTAAACACAATTAAGGGTTACGTCTAGTGACATGCGTGTTGACGTTGAGAAAACAAAAAAAAAGGAGATAAAAATCACTAAGTTATTGAAATAAGGCAAACCTCTTAGCTCAAGGAACTCCGAAATTTGCTAAGAATAACTAATAAATTGTGGTAATAAAAACCAATCGGGCGCAATTCTTTTGTCAATTTTATTTGACCTCATAAAGACTTACATCCCATTTAAATTAGTGTTTCCTGAATAACCAGCGTGCAGTTTGATAACAGTTTTGAGAGGTTATTGCCGTGTATGAAAAGGCGTAGTTTTGGGAGCAGTATAACCTTAATAAAACGTCACATCACCTGTGCCATATAGCTGGGTTTTTTTTCATCTTTCAATCAGAGGCCAAGTGTTATTTTTCAATTCGAATTTATTACGGACTTGGAGCATTGAAACAGTTTCTCAGCCTATGTAGCACATTTGAACGGTCCTACTTGACAGGGCTGAAAAAAATTAGCTTTTACACGACCCTTGTAACCTCCTCACGCCAATAATCAATTTGTAAGAAATCTTATCTAGTAATGTTCCTGGCATAAATCGTACAGAACACAAAGGTTAGTCTATGCTTGCACCTAAAACATGAACTTGAGCAAGGCCAGAAACGGTTCTCAAATTAGGGTGGAAGGACGAAAAAAAAACTAGTTTTCCATACGGTACAATGTCTATAGATGAAAACGTTGTACGAAAAGTGTTCAAAATGATCTAACTTTAGGCAAGCTGATTTTGATGTTAAGCAAAAAGAAAGAGAAAGAGAAAGAGAGAGAGAGAGAGAGAGAGAGAGAGAGAGAGAGAGAGAGAGAGAGAGAGAGAGAAAGAGAGAGAGAGGAGGATAGACGGACAGACAGAAAGTCTACAAGACCGTTTAACGATAGAAAAGCAGTGTCAACTTGAGTGAAAAATTATATGTTAACAGTGAAACACGATTTACCACCCACAAAAGGCACGAATGACAAAATTGTGGTATCACAGTAATCGTATCATAATGGAACTAAGGTCTACATTGAAAACATCTTCTCATCGGATGCGAGACGAATAAGAGATTTAAAAAATTTAATTTTAAATACATTCTGGATCCTCTTAAGGCATACTTTAGAGTCTAATATAATCTTTACATTGAGCCTGTAGGTGTGCTGAAACAAAAAAAAAATCGATTGACATTTTTTAATTTTAACTTATTTACCTCGGAACGCACCGGAAAGACTATAGATACCTTTTTTCTCTCAGTGGCAAGACAGTGGGTGCCGAAGCTACTATAAGTCGAAGGGTCGAATCATACTAAAGGCAGACATGTTTCAGGCCGGCCATTTTCACTTAAAGCCTACTATTCTCCACTGCAAACTTCAGACCTTCAAAATGTTTCAATCATCAAAAGTTATGTAAATCTAGTTGTAAAACTTTTGCCATGTTCTAGACCAGTATTTCTCAGACATTATTAAGGCTTAATAGTTAAGTTCAATAAAAGATTCCCTTCAGTATGAATTTTCTTTTAACTTCGATGGTTACAGTTTAATTATCACGGAAAAAAAAACTGAAGTCATTTGATACCAAAAGTGTGTATGGCCTATGTAAATTTTAAGCGTACATATCGAGTTTATGGTACAAAATATATTTTACTGATATCGGCTTCATTATCAGCTAGGATGATACACGCTATTTACAGAGTAAAGAGTCGAAAAAAAAGTAATAACAATGTTAGCTGAACCAAAATAAGTTAAAGCGCTTAAAAATTACAAAAATATAAAACTCTTCTTTTCATTTTGATTGTCATAAAAATCGGTTAAGGTTGATTTATGATTAAAAGACTATGAAGTTAGCAGTTGATAGAAGAAGGTTTTAAGAGAAGAGTCCCGAAATATGCCCGCCCTAAATTCCTTTTAAAAGTCTTTCAATCATTTGATTGCGCATGCAGTGGCTGTCTCCACTAGTTAGTCTTAGTCATAAAAGTTCTCTTTCTAAAAAAAAAAATTATATTTCAAAGTTTCGCAGGCCTGCTGTTAAAGCTAACTTCCAATACCATTTGCTAAGAAGTAGCTTTCAATTCAATGAAAAAAAAACAGCGTTACTATACAAAGTACTCACATTGTCAATACGAATGTCGTTGTGATTCCCCCAGAGTAAAGGTCTCTGACTTTGAAAAAGTTAATCTATCCAAATACGTGTACTGCGGCACAAGGTAGACTTAAGAGGATAAACACCCTTAAAACCGATGGCCAGAACTTTCAGTTGAGATCAGAACTTTTGGAGAACCAGGATAGGAAGGTCACATCAGTCCTGAGCTATGACATTTGTGTCACGTGAGAAGAAAGTCATATCCGTTCCCTATCTGTTGGCACCCCAGCAAAAACCCACACCAGATGTCTTCAACTTCTTCCATACGAAAGAATATGCCAGGAAGCTAAGAAAGAAGGAGAACTTTGCAAGTCATAAGCGCAAATGAGAGTAACAGCCTTTAAGCCTAAACAAGACTCCACAAATACGCATAGATACATTTTGTTCTTATTGCCACGTGGCATGAGAGAAAATTAAGAATTGTCGTGACAAATATTAAAACGAAATAGAATTCCAAGCTTAAGGTCCCCTGTATGAGCTGAACAATCATAAAATTTTGATGTGTCTTTTTTATTTCTGCGTTTTTTCCTAAAAGCCGGTGTACTTAATCTCCTATATGATTTTCCAAAACGCCTCTGAAATAAACTATGCTTTCGTTTCCTTATGTGCAGCAAAAGCATACATCTAATAATAAGTTTAAAGTTTTATGGCTTCCATAATTATAGCTTTGCGCTGTTTTGCGATTAAAAGCAGTGTCTTTGCGCTCGCACTTATTTAAAAAAATAAAGTGTATGGAGATTCAAGATTAATAATTTTTATTGTCATTTACAGGCCTCTTTTTAATTGTTTACCGCAATCTACAGCAACAAAAAAAACATTTACAATCCGTCGGGGATAAACAAGATAAAACATAGTATATTACGACATACACATCAATTCTGGCCGGGACAAACGAAAAGCAATATCTGCAGTGTAAACCATATGAGAAAGACTACATATCGTTTGTCTGCGGCAGATTTCACTCGGTTAAGATATTTACAAATACATGTATTCCATAGCATTAGTCATACAGAACCTGTGATATCAATCCCGTTTACCTTAGATACTTATAGGTTTCAAGGATCTTGGGGAGTATATTATTTGATTGAACGATGGATATGATGGGTCACTTTTAATGGTCTGAATCTTTTTCTGGGAATGTGAAGTATAATTATATCAATTTAAAATTATCGAAAACCTCAGTAATTTCGCAATTTTCCCTGTATTTCTTTTCACTTGTCCCATAGAGCATGAAAAGTGCAGACCTTTGATTTGTTCTTTGTCGTCACCGATTTATTTCTGTATGTTATTTATTCAAATTTTTCCAACTCTTTGCATTTGTGTCTCTAGTGGCATCAATTCCAGTCCACCTGAGAGATAAGACGCGTTCATGTTCTGGGATTATGTTGGGAGAGAGGAAGAATGGACTCTTACTTAGACAGGGATATAAATGGGGAGTCTATTTGTAGAACATGTAAAGTCACCTTTCCACGAAAATTGAATTCTTGCCGTGAGATTATTGCCGATTTGTTGTTAAATAATGTATAAAATATTTAGTCGATCCAAATCCTTGCATGTTAGCTTGTGAAAAAAAATCAAACTAAAAATTTCTTCTCTGAACTAATAAAAATATTGAACAGAATATTTCAGATGGTCTAGCTGGATTTCGATGTAAGCTCCTTTAATACAATATACACACATAGGCTTACAAGCATGAGTGCACAGAAATAGATATCACAACAAAAACAATAAATGGTTCAGCCTAAAAGATAACATAGAATATTAAAAACGGGTTTATTGTTACGAGGTTATAATAGACTCACTTTTGACAAGGTAGAGAATTCTGAACTGCTGGACAGAATAAGAATGATCTGTAGAATAAGGCTTTGAAATGAATTAGCAGTAAATTGAAGGAGGTTTAAAAAAAATGGCCGAACATTTTCTGCCTTTTTATGGTTCGATCCCTCAAATTATAGTAGATTCGGGACCCACAGCTGTGTCACTCAGAGACATAACTATATGCCATGTCCCCCTCTGAAGAAAATCTTATACCTAAGGTCTTTGAGTATTTGTTGTGGATATAATAATCTTCTATCCTAAAGTGAAGTTCAACATGAATGCTCGTGGGTTAACGATAGAGATATTGCTAAAAACAGATCGCACAACCTCAGCGTTTATCGCTTACCTAATAACGTCATTTCATCCTTCGTATTAGCGGCCGAATTTTCCTCAAATCAACAAACATCGCGCTGTATAAACTGTTCATCAAAGGTACAAAAAGCAATTCTGACATTCCTGCCACAGATGCGAAATCTCTGAAGAAGGTCTGGGCAGTTTTTATACTTGCTTCCCTAACACTTTTTTCCATACCAGTAAAGCTTACAAAAAAGCAACTGATGCGATTACAAGATAGACACACTTTTATGACAAAATGTTAAAATTGTATCCATAGGCTGCAACAGCGAAGTTTTATCGATTGACGTGATCCCCGAAATGGGGCACAAAAAGCAACTTTGCGAAAGAGCAAAACAGTCTTTAAGATGCTTGACAAAATTTAGAGGTACTCAAAAAAGTCTCTGTCTGTTTTTATGTCTGTCTCTCTATCTGCCTCTTTATCTTTCTAGACCTCTCAATTTCGTCTTTCTATCTCTCTATATCAGTTTTCTTTCTCCTTCGTCTTTCTCCATAAAAATACTGGAAAAACTTCGAGATGATATAAAAATTACGACAAAACCTTTTTTATCTTATCTCTCCTGCTCTGCAAGCTTGCAAATTAATAACATAGTTAAATTGTCATCAATTAAACAGCCATAAATGTTCGTAACATTCATAGCGGCCAGACGCGGGGGCTAAATTAGCAGCAATAATACGGGGATAAATTGCGCTTCTTTCGCGCTATAATTAGACCACCACGATAAAGAAACGCTACCTGATTTTCTACAGCCATGAGGCATAAAAGCTCGACAAAATATCTCCGTCGTCATCAGCTTCGATTCAATAGATCTCGGCGTTTTGTAGTTATACAAAATAATGTCTTTTGTCGCGCCGGGGCCCATCTCATAGCGGCATCGCCTCGGCTTGTTTCTCTCGCCACGCCTACTCTATTATCTTTTTATAGGGTAACGTCTCCATCAAACTATCATAATGATATTGTAATTTATGCAGTTTTACATCACTTGTATTCCTCTGCTTCTTTCACTTCTTTTCTTCTGCATTTTTCTTCTTGTCCCTCTTGTTCTTGTTCTTGTTCTTCTTCTTTTCCTCTTCCTCCTTCTTCTTTTTTGATCTTCTCCTCCTTCTTCTTCTTTTTCTTCTTTTTTTCTTCTTTTCCTTTTTCTTCTTCATCTTCTTCATCATACATTTTAATTATTGACTTATCACTAGTTCTTTTTCTAGGATTTCTTGTTTGCCTGGGGGGAAAATAATAGTTATAACAAAAATATTGTGACCATTTGGTTCTAAGCTAGAACGAGAAAGCTTCCACGTAAAGTTTTAAAACTTGCTATAGCAAAAGGTCATAGCAACAAAACATCACAACACAATATCGTCGAAAAAGCGAATATTCTAAAACTTTTAAGATATTATTGAAAAAAACTAACGTTACCTGCATGCAGACTACTGTTTGGTTAATTGATATGCAAACATCTCGTTCTCCCCATCTGCTTATCAATTCATATGCCAACCAAATGATTTTAGTTGGAATTGAATTACAAGGGGACATTGTTTTTGTGTAGGAAGAAAAAACCCTTAAAGATCTTCTGTAATTTTGAGAAACCTATTTTGCATGTTGAAATTTGCTTCAAATAACAGTTGCAGAATAAAAAAAAATGAGATGATACCTTCATTTGCCCTTTCGAAAATTCAAAGTAACGTTTTAACCTAGAATATCTGAAACACAAGTACTTCTATTGTGGTATTTAAGAAGGCGGGAAGAATTTCTAAACAGGACAACTGGACGTACAATGGCCGCACCATTGACGTTGCATTTTCCTTTAAAACTTTGAGATATCATTTGTTCAACACGGAAACGTTTAGAGTAGGCACCCAATAGCTTTTTAACTCATCAAGGAAGGCATTATTTGCTCTGAAAAAAGCGATATCTGAAACCTCAGAAATTTTGTCATGTACTCAACTTCAATTTTTTAATAGTATTTTTGGAACCAACCCTGAATTAGTGTAGTGACGTTAGGAGCCTTTCGAAAGCCGATCCAAAAAAATTATTTTTATTTTGTCGTTCCTAAAAATCAATTCTTTGTGCACGGTGAACTAGTCTTACCATTATTTGTTGACCAAACAGTTAAAGTCGTAAAGTATTGGTTAAAACTGAATAGCGTTAATCGCAAAAATCTTACGATCACTTTTTGAAATTGACTCTAAAAAATCAAGTTTTGCTACTTGGGGCACGATTATTAGAGATGTAATAAACCATTGTGGATTAGGTTATGCCTGGATTAACCAGTGTGTCGATAATGAATCGCAGTTTTTAGGGAACGAGTTATAGATATTTTTTTTGCGGGAATGGTGTGCTGAGGTTGAATGTAGCAGTAGTTACAAATTGTATAAGCACATTAAGTCGTCCTTTTGTTATGAATTTGATTGCATGTGCAAAAGCGCACAAAACTATCTTAGGTAGAATTCGCCTCAGTCCCCATGCATTTAACGTTAAGCAAGGTAGGTGTGGGGGGCACAAAGAGTACGTGTGAATGAAAGATTATGTAGCTTCTGCGAATTCGTTGAAGATGAATACATTTGCTCCATTAAATGCATGAAATGCGAAGAATGTAGAAAAGGATGTTTGCCTGAGAGCAACCTTGCAGAGAAACAATGTTTGTTTAAATTTGTCAATTTTTTAAGACTAATAATGATAAAGAATAAAAAAAAATGCTGTCTGCTTTATGTGCACGAGTGTGGAGAGTGTATATACCAAAAATGTCACGTAATTGAGAATTTTCCGGCTGGGTAGCAGGAGCGTGTGTGCATATTATTGGTAATTGTACTAAAAAATTGTACTTGATAACTATACTTGTAGATTGTATGTTATTCTGTATTGATGAATTGGCCCTTGGTCTAACACAACTATTGAACTGAGTTGAATTGAAACTGTTGAACATGACACAAAACAGTGCAAACAAAGAAGCACGAAGTTACGCTGATATTTATTTACACCCAGAACAACATTTCATTTTGTATACTTAGTATTTAATTGCAAACTGAGTTTTGGAATTTTTCTTATGAACTGAATAATAGCTTATTGTTTTTTTTTAGCTTTCAAAGAGTTGTGTACCTTTGAAATAACAGTTCTCTTGAGTTAAACGAGACAGTTAAATTCTAAGCTATTTTTATACATTGTCAGAGAATAACTGAAAATGAAGTCAATGTGCTGATTATTCTCGACTGTATGGAAAGCCGATGGCATCAAAGGAAGCAGCAGCTTCATGGTAACCAACTGCACTCCAGTCTATCTTGGCTTCAATAATGTAATACTGGTCTTGATCCATATTAAAAGGCATCAAATTTCAGGACAGTCAAAACTTATAAGCAGGCCAATAGTACTATCTGGTAGAGGAAAAGCCATAGACTGATAGAGATGTGTCAAGTACGCATGGTCATTGACGGTCTCCTTCGTGGGAATGTGAGATGAGTCAAAAGACAGGTGATCTCAAGAATAGGCCGGGGGAAGGTTGACATTTCCACCGGAAAAGACGGGTCTGACTTGAAAACCTGAAAAATTTCTTGCAAGGAACTTGGGTGTCTTTGCTCTTCATGGTCTTCAACCTCGACGCCGTGTCTTCAGCTGGGAAATAAAGACTCTCAATACCCGATTCTACCCTACCTGTGGACATAGTATCTAGCATGGCTTTAGTAAGCACTTCTTTCTCAGGGTGGTTAACATTCAACATGTAGACTGGAATGATCATGGGTGTCATTTGACTGTTACAGTTACAGTTTGACTGAGTGCGGTGCGTGGTTGAGGTCACTAAACTTGGAGTAGAAGCGTTTATAACAAAGGTATTGAAATACTTTGGTTTTCTTTAGATATGTTTTCTTTTGCGTTCTCACATCATGTTCATATATATACGTTATAAATAAAAATCTGCAACTAGTTTGACTCAAATCATAAATTGATATATATATAGAAGCTGCAATGAGAGTGTGTGCTGCAGTTTTTTCCACAAAAATGTGGGATTGTGTAGTGTGTAGTGACTCGAGTTTCACATAGATGATGTCCAGATTTCACTCTCACCAGTTCATGACCGGAAGCCCGCCACGCCAGGAAAAGTACAACTAAACCCTTGCATCCCCCAAAAATATTCTCACAAACATTCTTAAAAAACAACAAAAAAAAGGATACAAGAATAAGGGGAAAGTACAAAACTCATTTTCAGTGCTACTCGGGTGAGGTGAAACGATTACTCATTTTTTTTCATTATTTTTACAATGCTTCACGAACGCCTTGCATCACAAATCTTTCAGCTTAAACGGAAATCTTTTCTACAAATGATGATTTAATAGTTTTCTGTCTGGGTCTCGTGAAAAAAAAAACGATAGAAATGAATTTGCATCGATAGCTAGATCGATAAGTTCTAGATCTAGTGCAGTTTCGATGCTACGGTATTTTGTTTTTACTTTTAATTTTCTTTGTGTATGAGAAACAATAAGTTTTGTCCTTGTTTTTATCTTTGTGTCAATGTCTGTAAACCGCTCAGTCTGTCGGTTTCCAGCCACGTTCAACCTCACTCTCTCCCTCTCTATAAATTTTGGTTTCACTCACCGTGTTCTTTTAAGAAATATCATTTTTTGTCTACATTATACATTATACACCCGGTTTATGTAAAGTACAAAGGTACCGTTTTTACTTAACGTCTGTTCGATTAACGCTAAGTGGTGTTGATGAATTCCCTAACAAGCCATTACTAACAAAATTACTTTCTGAACTCACCGAAGAGCAGCGGTCCAAGCGCATCAATCTAGCATATTGAGAAGATTTTTCACTGCTCATAGGCAGGTACTCATTGAACGCGTAATTGCCGAGAGCAATGTGTGCCAATCACTCATTGCAAAAAAAAAAACATAAACGAAAAAAAAAAACAGTTAAGATCTTTTATTAAGATAGTGAAACTGGTCTTACAATAATTCTAAAAGTACGCTTTATATATGACCCCTCAAAATGAAAAATAGAGTCATTATTTAAATAATTCGATAATACATTGTGATATACACCTTAATGTAACTAAAAATGATAATATTCATGGTGACAACTCATATCGCTTAGAAGAGAGTATTACCTGGACCAAGGGATTCACTAACCATGATGCTAAGGAATCAATTTTTTTAGTTAAAGCGTGGTAAGAAAACGTTTAATTTTCGCTCATTTTATTTTAAATCCGATTGTTCAATTTGAAATATATTCGACGTGAATCTTTTTGAGAATAGGATAGCAATAATGGGGATAACAACACTACTTTGTGCGGTAAAAACTTGAACAGCAAGATACTGTTGAAAATCTAACACAGAATAGACGTTTGGTATTTTCTCTCCCCTCCAACATTAGCTTGTAACAAAAAAGTCAATACTAAATATTAGTGTTCTAAACTTCCTCGCCCTCCCCAATTCCTTTGTAAGTATTAATTTTGCTTTGTAGTCCCCAACAACATGAAACCATTAACAACCCTTAATTTGTTTTAAAGCCTCGAGCGGTATCCAAACCAATCGTCTGTAAACAATATTCATAATTCTGTTCTTGGCTCTCTAACAAGTGCGTTCTCATTATAAATTCTAGTCTTGCTGATTTTTCCTTAAATTTTACAACTAGTCTGTAGACTTTGCCAGAGCTACATGCTGAGCTGCCGACTGTAGGGCACGAACTCTGGCCCTCTCGGTCGGAGAGCCGAATGTCCACCACTAGGCCACAATGCTATATTTATGTTGGCTGCTATGATGTTCGCACATCCAGCTTAAGGCCGAGTAATTATGTTAAGCTTGTAGCCAAACGTGGGTTTTTGAACAGACAGAGCGAGATTTTTACGAAGAGGCCAATGAGAAATATCTCTGGAGGGTCATTTGAAATACCTGCTTACAGATAGGACAGAAAGGATCCTGCGAATCTTGAAGCCCTATGGTTGTTCTCGAAGAAAATAATTCATACGGCTAACCTTTTTTTAAAATTTAAATAGTCTTGGGAAAATTCTTGCAACTTTCATGAAAAAACTTTCAACATGAAACAACAAAAAGCATTGATATGTACCGATTGCCACTAATAATAACATTATACTCTTTGGCAACCTTGCAGCAAAATGTCTTCAAAAGTAAAGGAATATTCGGTGTAAGTTATCGACTTTAAATCGGTTACTTCCTTATGATGCGCGAGGCTGCTGATGATTTTCTTGCTTTACGGTTTTTCAAAACTTGTTGAGCTTCGAAGTAACGGTAGATAGGACAGGTTTTCGTCTGCCTTTCACATCAGCTAAATGTATTTCATACACTTGGCGCATTTCTCTTCTTTTAAAAGCCATGTTAAATTTTTCACCTACTTCAGTAGTCACAGAGGAGTAATTTTCTGCTTTCAATCGGAAATATGAGTTTAATGCTGCCGTTCTATCAAAGAGAGGTAGCAAAAATTCAAACGCTGAAAGTCCCTTATATTAATGATCTTGTGCCGATTTTTATTAGAATACTAATGCTTTTAGAGCGCGTATACACACTATTTATGAACTATGCAAATAGTACGGTTAGGTTAGGTTGTTTGAATTTTAATGTCTCTTTTCAACTACAAGGTAATTTCAGAGACGGTGCTTGGGACAATTGAAAGCGTGCTGCCACACTGTAATGTAAGAAGTGCTTGCATATACCAAACCCAGTCACATTATCCTGACATCGGGCCGACCAGACTTAGCACTAAATCCATAATTCCAGACACTAGGCGGATCAGCTGCTAATACCAAATTTAAAGTCCTTGCTTTGACTAGGCCGTGGATCGAACCACGCACCTTCCGATATCTGAGTGAGTGTCTTACCGCTAGGCCACAGAGCCGGTATGCTAACAGTATACCTCCTAGGTAACCGATCAAGACAGTCAATCGTTCGATCGTTCGTTTGATGATTTACAAGCCAGGC
>BMAT01012806.1:354313-371277 GCA_019649035.1 Elysia marginata
CGCGTTGCTGCTTAAAGTCTGTACTGTCTGGGGCTTTACGCGAGTTTACTGAATGTTCAATAGTAAGAAGATCTATAATGGTAAGTCTAATTTCAGAGATTTCGCGTAATCGCTGAAAAAATAATTTTAACCATTACGTGAACTCTTTTGATGGAACATGGATTATGTGTATTCACTGAAATATTTAGTGATTATGCGTATTTCCCAAGTATGTGTCCTTACACATATCCCAAATGGCTGCAGTCTCAGAATAATAATAATAATAATAATAAATATTATTATTATTTATTATAACATTGTTACTATTATTAGTTTTATCAACATCATCGTCCTTATATGTTTAATTTTTATTATCAATGTTAATGTTCTTATCATATTATTATTATTCGTAGTAGTATTATCATTATTGTTATAATCATCGTCATCATTATCATCATCATCACTAGCTAAGTATTACTACCATTCTCATTATTTCTGCCAATTTGCCCCTTCTACGAACGGAACTACGATGTCACCAACAGGAAACTATGACTATACTAAATGGAGGTTGAAACGGGATAAAAAAAAACTTTAATTAGGTGGTGCTTCAAATCCTATCAAAAATGCGAAAGTTCAAAATGGCAGAGACCAAGGTCAACCGTATGTAGTTTAGATCTTTGTGTAGATAAGATGTAAATAACACCTAGATTTTAAATTTTTACGTTTCACTTTTTTCAACTTTTAAACATAAGAATTTTGGTAAATGAACGCTCACTTCGATGCATCAGAGCGGGAATTCTAAGAAAAAAAAAGGTGCACATTTTTCAACAGCTCATCCTTCCAAAACGCACTTAAAAACCATTTTTCGTGTTGAGCATAATGAATCTGACCTATTACTACCTGGAAATATTCACGTGACTATTGGGGTCAACAAACCGCCTTGTGGTGGATTTTCTTTGAGGTACTGTTTGGGATGTTGTTTAGGGTCACTTTTAACAGCCTTAGTTAGACTAGATCTAGATGATTAAAAAAAAATAAACCAACCAAGTTTCCATCCTTGGACTCGAACCTTGGTCAGCTTTTCATAGCATTTTATGAAATCCCCACTTTTCTTGATACTTTCTAGGCCAAAATCCCTTCTCTAATCTTGCCTTGGGAGTGGGTCTAGGTGTATCGGTGTTGACTGGCTTTCGTACATCATTCGGTAGATCTAGATCTAGAACAGAATGACAGAAACGTTGTCACTCAAATTTGTCATCCCAAAATAATTACTTCCAGTGTGTTTTATAGCCGTGAAAGATATAATTAATTTAAATATTTCTGTTAAATACAAAAAGACTAGAAAAAGAATGTATACCCGCCCGAATACAAAATCTTCAGCCAAGCCCCAAGAGGCAAGGAAATTCAAGTGACATTATTTACATAGTATCTAATCCAAGCAGCACCCCAAATGAAATCCGCCATTACTATTTATACCAAGCAATGAAATGCTGCTACTTTTCTAGACCTATCGGCTCTCGCGTAACATAAAATTAAACATGGAATAGCGGGAAATCCGGAAGAGATTATTGAATGGAAACCCCCGCTGACCCCAAGACCAACGTGACATTTTGGAGATATAGATTGTCCTCATTATCATCTAGCTTTCCCAATGGCTAGCCTTCGAATCTTGATCGAGAAGATAACGCCGGTTAAGATTTCACATTTCGAAAAGGAGCTCTCCAGTACTTTGATTCAATTGAAAAATATACCATTGTAAATATTTATTGGCTGGAATCTTTAAATCTTTTTGTGGCCTAGCGGTATAGAACTCGCTCAGAGATCGGGAGATACGGGTTCGATCCCCAGCCGAGTCAAACAAGAGACTTTGAAATTGGTATTAGTAGCTGATCCGCCTGCAGTCTGGCATTATGGATTTAGTGCTAAGTCTGATCGGCCCGATGTCAGGATAATGTGACTGGGTGTGGTGTATGCAGCGCTCCGTATATCACACTGTGGCAACACGCTTTCAATTGTCCCAAGCGCCGTCTCTGATATAACCTTGTAGTTGAAAAGAGACGTTAAAATCCAAACAAACAACCAACTTTAAATCTTTTGGAATCTGTGAGTTGTCTCGCATCCAAGGAGAAGGTATTGATAGTTCGGCTATTAGCTCTATTAAAACAAGATTACTAGATATAAATAATTAACCCGTTATCGGATTGGTGAATTAAACCACTTGTATATATTAATCAAAATTTTGCAGAGTTTGCAAAACTTCCTCAATAAGGTTTGTTTTTCTCCCTTTGCCTTCAACGTATTAAATTAAGCATATCTCTATGTAGGTTATCTACGTGTATAAAAACATTATTGTACCGCCGCCTGTCTGTCTGTTTGTCTGTATGTGAGTCTGTTTTTATCTGTCTCTCTCTATCTGTCCTATCTCTCTTCCTATCCCTTTGCTTCCCCTCACCCTGTTCCCCTGTCAAGCTTTCAGTATGAAATAAATAGTCTAAAATGGCGTGAATATTCACCAAAATTTGATTAGGCTGCTTACTTTGAAATCCAGAATACGAGCAAAAATATTCCATCATTTTCAACAGAGCATCTGTAAACTGCACGAGTTCCCTTGTGTTCACGCAAGTATTTGATTTGATACACCTTCTAGTCCACACTGGATCCCTGAAAAAGACACGATACTGATTTTCTTTTTTAATTTTAATTTGTTTTACATATTACTTGCCTTTATATGTCCATATATTTAATTTCAAGTTTTATGGTTTTATCTTTCTGTTGCTCTCTACATTTTTCGCTTATTTATAATAATAATTTTTTAATAGCGCATTTCGAAAATATAAGCTCAAGGCGCTTTACATACAATCGAAGGAAACATATACTTACATCGTCAAAATTTGTTTATCAATTCTTTAAAAGTAATCAGTAATAAATATAGAAGCTAACATAAAATAAGTGGCAAATGTACACAACTATTAAAACATATAAAGATAGCATGTGTTTGTGGTCCACTATCGTAAACGATAAGATCTAGCTTAACACCTAATTCATATGCAAACATTAAGTTGGATACAAGTCCAGAGACAGGTGTATAGAGTAAGCGCCCATAGAATATTGCACAGAAAGTCCACAAGAGTCAGTTCTGATCTTTGTTGCTGCACGTTTCTCAGCATGCACCCTCTACTAGGCCTGATCGTAAGCAGCTGCTCCATCTGTGACAAGTTGTCTCCAGGCAGACCTGTTTTAAGCGATCGACTCCCAGTTGGTTGAGCCGGCATTGCAAGTTTGGAGCGGCCGTTGGGGAGACCTTCTGCTGGTGTAGCCATGCGCAGTGAAACGTTACTGCTGTTAACTCGGAGTAACAATATCTCTTTGATAGAGGGAAAAGGTACTCGAAGAGACCCAGGCACTTCAAACAACAGGCACTTCAGACAGCAGGCACTCCAGACTGCAGGCACTCCAGACTGCAGGCACTCCAGATACCAGGCACTTCAGACAGCAGGCACTCCAGATACCAGGCACTTCAGACAGCAGGTACTCAAGATACATGGCACTCCAGACAGCAGACACTTCAGACAGCAGGCACTCCCGATACCAAGCACTCCAGACAGCAGACACTTCAGACAGCAGGCACTCCCGATACCAAGCACTCCAGATGCCAAGCACTTGAGACAGCAGGTACTCCAGACAGCATTCTTCTTCCCTTCTTACGAATGCCTTGATTGTATGCTCTCTCGTTACCACTCTATTGTTTTATGTTTCCATTATCGCTTTATCGCCCTCTGTCTGTCCGTCAGTCTGCCTGTAAATGCCTGCCCCCCCTCCCTCTCTCTCCATTCCACATCAAACATATCTGTTCGTCATCTAACCTCGTCCTCTCAATCCTTTTTTTCGCCCTAGATTATCAATGCATGCAGCTCTATCTTTATCTAGATCTATATAAATCTGCTTCAAGACTACATATCCAGACTTGCATACGGAACAGATGATTTTCGTAATACAAAAGGATCATCTATATGAACTGAGGCTATTTTTGTCGCCATTAGATCTGAAGGAAAGAGATCGAAATGTGTATCCAAACCTTGGTCGTGACGTTTTTCCTCTGCGAGCGCCGCGTTTTTTAATGTATGTAGCTCTCCATCTCGGCAGTCAGGCTACAAGGGAGTTTGAGGATAACGTTTTGGGCCTATAACACTATAAGTTTTTTTTAAGTCAAGCCTTTAAAGTGGGTTTCTCTGTTTTAAAATATTTTAGCTGGATGAAACGGACTCAGTTTTTCATGATCCTACGAAATAAGAGACTTTTCTTTTACTCCTTTTGATAAAACAATTTTTTTTTCTGATAAAATTGGGTTAGGTGTAATGATTTACAAAATTAGGCATGTCTAAAACAGAACTTACTCCATGTTGAATTCTCTTTGTAGCAGTGCGAGATGTATGTAATGTATGAAGCCCCTTATATAGTTTTAATATATTTATTTGCAGAAAAAAATAGACTTACGTGCAAATCTCATGAAGTAAATCCTCAGAGTAGAGCCAGTGAACATTATCTGCCACCTTAGTCAGCCAGTTGCAGGTGATTACTTCATGACAGCCGTCTGTTCAACCACGTAATACCAGTACAAATTTAAAATGAGGAAATGTTATTACAGAATTTTTTTCTATTACAATTGTTTGCAAATCATTCTAGATGTTTTACATTTTAAAAAAGGTTTGACTCGTTTTCTTAACCTAACTAACAATCAAATGGATACATGTCTCCCACTTTTGGTTGACTTTGAAAAGTATGTAGCGATAGAGTGCTTTACAATGCCTATATAAACCAGCCCCCTTCCGCATCTTTCAATTCAACTTTAGGGTCAAAACTGAATTAAATTGAATTGATTTTTATTCAGTATGTAAGGCCACCGGCCCAAGTTACAATAGATGTACATGTATTCATGAACATATTTATATATGGCTACCATGTGTATATAAATATATATATATATATAAATATATATCTTATAACATATATTGGTTCTTTTTTTCATTACAATGATACATCAGACTGGACATTTATGTATATATATATATATATATATATATAATATAGACATACATATATATACACATATATATATATATATGTATACATACACATTCATACAGCGAGAGAAGTAATTTTTCACAAAATATGCGTGACATAAATATAGCCAGTATTCAAACTTTAAGACAATATATGCTTTTCTTTTTGCAGAGTAATACCAAAGTAATATAAAATGACATAAATATAAAGTTCTCATTAAAACACCATCTCAGTTACTAAATTTAGGATATAAACAATGTATAACATATTGAGTATAGAGCTTTGTTTTTTATAAATAAACACAGGTTTCGTAAATTGTTGGTTCAGTCGTATTGTATAAAGACACCAATATATGGTAGGCTGGATGAGCTTGAAAAGCTGTAGGTAAGTATAAGATTCTTAAACTGTTTAGTGCTTGGCATTCGAACAAGAAATGAGTCTCATTATCTACAGATTTTGACGAGCATCTTATACACAAATTACTAGTGCTTACATGAATTCTAAAAAGATTATTATTTAGGGGTAGGCTGCGAGTTCTAAGTAGGGCCACCAGCCTTCTATGGTGCCTTGAGATAAGAATATTTATATATTCTGCAGGCTTCATTTCCGCATGATAATCGAGATACATTTCGAATAATCTTCTCATACTAAAATACTAAAATGTTTCCCTTTGAAGCCTAAAATTAAGTTCCGAAAGGTCAGAGATCGTTTGTACCAGCGAAAGTTTCTAGAATTTGAACGAGTGTTTTAGCGCAAGAAAGGAAAGTTTTGACATTGAAGGCGTTTCATATCTTTCCATCTTTTTTTTAAAGGAGTTTTAAACGGTTTGGGGGCCTTAACTTTTTTTTTAATTGGTGCTCATTTTCCCCCGCTGCATTGTTCATTAGTCTCGCAGTAAAAACTCCCAAACATTTACATTTATTTATACTCAATATGGGTCCATAGATTATGTAAATATTTATGATGGCCGTAATAATTTCTCATGTTTATCAAAAGAAAACTGACGTATTTGCATAAATAGCTACACATATTCGGTGCACAGTGGCGCTGTTTGCTGTTTCAAATATCCGAGGCAAATAAAACGAAACGTAACGGTAAAGAGCGCACTTGTTAAATGTGTGTGTATCATATAGAGCTCTGCGCTTTCTGAAACAGATGTCTGGGTGAGTGTGATTTGCGCCTGGTTCCTACTAACTGCCGGCCTGTTTCCACATGTTTATTTAATGTTGTTTGTTTGTAAAGGCTTAAGCAGAATACAACAATATTTTCTATCTTAAATTGAAGATATTTCAGACGGAATTATTGTAATACTTTCTTACGACTCTTCGATCTACTTGTTTAAAATGTCAATTGTATAATATTCAACTGCTGGTAGCTGTTGTAAGATCTACAATTATGAAATATTGAAAAGCCACCTGTATCAGTCGTAAAACCCTGAAAGATACACAGGTAACACATAATAATGAATCGTTTATATGTTTATTTAAGAATAACTGCATCAATTTAGCTCTGAACAAGTCGTGTACTTAAAGATAGTAAACAAATCTGTTAAATTTGTAAATCTGTTAAACTGCATCATAAGTGATAGAGATATGTGAAGATTCCTATAAGATGTAATACTTTAGCGTTGTGTTTATGGTTTTAGCTCAATACATTTTAGAAGATATACCATAGTAAAAAAAGAAACTTCGACAAAACACCGAATAACATTAATGATAAAAAGATATTTCTTTTAGGTAAGCTTTTTTAATTTATATATTAATAGTTTTAATCAATGATGAACAAGACATCCTTTGTTCTGCGTCTTTAGAAAGGCCTGATGTAAAACAAAAATCCTAATTTATGCCTAGTAACTTTTATGTCAAGCAAGCGTAAGAGTTACAGTGATAGCTATAAGGTTTACCTGTACCCATCATATTCCATAGTAACAGAATAGGTAGCCAAATTAGAAGCCGTTTAGTGCACATCGTCGCAGGCTTTAGGGATGAGAACCTAGTGTCTTGCTCAAAGACAGTCTTAGTGTTCAGATGGCCAAATGTCGAAGAGTGCAATGATTATTATAGATTAAATTTGTTTTTACTCGGAAACCTCTGGTTAGAAATAACCACAGCTGAAAAGCAATATCTTCAAAGCAGCTGCCACACGATTTAAACTCCAAATTAAACAATTCATGTGGCAGGTAATTATAACTTTAATTTAAAACAAACATTAAAACTGTTTAACCAAGGTGATCCCAAATTCTATTGCCTTGTGAACGATGCAGGTTTCTGCTAATGGATTCTTGCGGATAAAACATAGAATTTGCGTGTGTTTTTGTCTTCTTATTAGGAGTTGGCGTTTTTCCTGAAGGTTTAAGCCGAAAATTTGATTGTACCTTAAATCAAGTATCTCCGTAGCAAAGATACGAGGGGCTGCCAAGGCGACCCGGTCAGAGAACTGAGACACGGAAGGTCATAAGTCAAGTAAGAAGTCAAGCCAACATACCCTAAAACGAAATTACGCAACAAAGAAAAAAGATGTTTTGGAAGAGTTTTTGGTAGAAGAAGGGTTGTGTGTAGAGAAGAGCCGCAAAATTCTGTTGTCGATATTCATACTGGCTTTGTTCATCAGACATGTGACAATTTAATGACAGAGACAGAGCTTTTCAGTAGGAGAAGGCCCATCCACATTCGCCCGTAATCTAGTATGTCAAAAAAGAATTGTACATCTATAGATCAGAATAATTAATGGAGGCAGTCATTGCGCGATCAAATGATTCAATTGCTTGCCTTTGGTGCGATTTGGATCTTCCCGTTAAAGCAAGTGAGTCGCGCAAGTTCTGTAATCTATTTATCCAAGTTTTAATGATTTGGACTAAACTGTAATCTAAGAAGTAGGCCTATAAAATGAAAGCAGTTTAGTGCAGTCAATTTACGCCAAAAATAGCTTTGACGGGAACTCACTGCAACATAATTTTTTCTTTAAAAATTTTAATAGTATTAGGTTTGATAAGCTCAAAATACAACGTTAGGAAACGGAAATCGAAATCCTACTACCTGTAAAGGACGTCACAACACGCCATTCCTTGAAACTCAAGAGTAAAATACTATTATGGATATTTTTGCACCACACCTATGCATGTTGCATATCGTTGGAAAGGTTTTGAGAATTCACAATGAAATATGATATTTTCAAAGTAATTAAATTGCATTCATATGGGTAATTTTGAAAATCATTGCGAAATTCACAGGTACCGCAAACCTTTCTATCATATAACATGTGTTCTCAGAAACTACTCAATTCGCATAATATGCAACATTATACATATGGATATTATCCAGAAGTACAACTTGTGAACTTAAAAAAAAGAATAGAGAAAAAGATTGTTGATTCATTCGTTAGTCTTTTCTATTTTTCTGAACCCTTAAATTAAAAAAAAGAAACAACTGAAAAAGTTGATAAATTGATTATAAAAAAAATTAGATCTAGATTTAAATATAGACCTGTCCCTTTATGAGCTATAATATGGAAACTTTTCACTAGATCTTGCCAAAACTAAAATCTTAAGTGGACAAAAGGCTTTGCTAGCACTTGCCATGGTTCCCATGACCATAATTATGATACTTGATCTGCCATGAAAGAAAAATAATAAAATAATACTATTCTGAACATATACAAGGTTAGGCAGAAGTGAGTTAAGAGACAATTCGCTCTATCAAACCACATTTGTCTAGAATTCAAATAATTAGCTCAGCCTTGCACTAATATCTGAGGCACTTTTTTATAAGTAGTAAGGTTTAGATATTAGACAAATATTAAAAAACCCTCTCTTAACACAAAATCTTTATAAGGTAAACAGGTTTAAGAACATCTTCAAAGACTTTTCCACATACAACCTTTGTACAAGAAAAAAAAACCTGCATTGCTTGAAATAATAAAAAAGAATGATATCATAATTTCATGTAATATTATTTTCTCGAGGCTATTTTTTGTTGAAGACCAGAAACTATTTTTGGCAAAGGTCTGCGTGACATGAAACAATGAATGATATCTGTATTTTACTACGACTGGCCTAAAAGAAATCAATACAAATACTAAGAAGGCTCAAATCTTAGTTTGGCTGTATCAAAAAGATTTAAAAAGGTATAAATGAAATTGTAAAAAAAGACGTAAATTAACAAAGCAAGCTTTAATTTTTTTATGTTTTACATCTTGGTTTAAGAAAATGAAATGAAGAAAAGGAGAGTACATAGAGAGACAGTGAGAGGTCTTTTCAGACAGATAAACTTTGAAAAAAAAAAGAAAAATGAAAAGCAAAGGAAAAAGGGAAGAGAGTCAAATAAAAGGAACTTCAAAAGGTAACCCTGTACGAGATAGGGCTATAGGGAAATTTACTTGCATACTATGTCTTGCACCCAGTCCAGGTAAATCGGATATAAGCAATTTCGTATTATACATGGCAATGATGTTTTGGAGCTTCTAAACGTTGAAAAAACTGCACGAAGTAAATAGACTTTTTAGGAAATATATCAAATTTCTGTTGCGAAAAAAGGACCAAACAATTACTTTTTCATGTCCTTTTCTCAAATTAAATTCATATTTCCTGCTTTATTGGATAGATTCTGAGGCATTTATAGAAGAACGCTTCAAGCAAAATATATATATATATATAATCATAAAAAAAAGAAAATGTAGTGAAAAGAACGTCCTATGATGTTTAATGCCGTCTAGAATTTTAGCATGTTTTTACTCAAAGATCTGTGTTTATTACATGGTCTGCTCTTTATTGCTTTTATTTTTTTCATGAAAATCTTAACGTTCCTAATCTTACCTAAATTTATATGAATAAATTCCAGTTTTCAACGTAAGATTATGGTATATACTTAGCCTACATAACTATATACATTTTTATTCATCAGGTACATCGATGCGTACCGATGTTGATTAATATATTGTGTGGATTGGCTCATGTATCTTTAAAATCCATTTATTTTATGTTTTGATGTAATGCGCTTAGAGCTTTGACATGTTTTAGATTTGGCGCTACATAAGTGTATTTAATGATTTTATTAATAATATTAGCATTATTTTCAATTAAAACAGAAGGGAAGACTATATTTCATCAGGAGCAGTGCCATCACTTTCGGCGCAGATTAAGCTATGGGCCAGTAAAATGTCACCTGAACTTGCCCGTCCTGAGCAAGCTTTCTTCTCCCATGATTTTCATATCCTTTGCTAATCACCGCTTTCATGTCTCTTTAGGTTCACCGCTGCCTCTTTTATTTTGTGGAATTCACATTGTAGTTATGCCTGTCTGGTGATTTTTATGCATGGCTCCCTCAATGTGTCTTGTGGTAGTAAAAATATACTTAATAATATCTTTTTATTATCCTCAGAGTCTGTGTGCTCCAGATCCTGACCTCCAGCTGTTTGTCGAGTATCACGAGCGGTCCTGGGAACATAATGAGGAACTTGGCCTGAAAGACATGAAAACTGAAAATTATTTGCTGTAGCAGAAAACCTGTGTCACGTGCGTGGCAGATTTTATCCTGTTTAGAAATGTTTAATAATCTTATTCTTAACATCTATACGAAGGTCATAAAAGGCTTTAAGTATTTTAGAATGAGGAATATCACTTGACAAAGGCAAAAACGTAAGGATAGGAATTGTATTGCGGCCTTTTTGGAAATTGAAAAACTATGAGCTTGTATCAGTAATATAAATACGAAACTTTTTTTTCCAGTGATCATAGAAAATTTTTTGGGTCGTATCTCGTTACACAAAATATGTACATAAATAGATATATTAATATTTTAACTTTTACAGCCTTTACATAAAACAATAAGTAATGAGGTCATTGTTGACAGATATTTCGGGCGGCCCGAAAAAAAGTCCTCAAATTTGTCACCCTATAACTTCAAACCTTTTTAAGGTATTGACATGAAAATCTACACATAGTAAGACAAGTTATTCATATCAAAGTGTGTGAAGTTTTCGACTTCTAGCGTAATAGGTTTATACGATATTTTTATTCTTGGTAACAAGCACCTCAGATGTAAAAAACAGTGCATGGTTTTTCAAGTGGTTTGTAGAACTTCCTTCCAGCTGAATAACAGCTCTAACTCTTTTGACCCATGTTGTGATTGGCTTTCTCACTTCCACAATACATATTTGTCTTCAATCTTGAAACCTTTACTATTCAAAAATCGTGATTGTCTAACCTTTGTAAGGAAGATACAGTCCAATGTAGACACTATTATACTTAAAAGATTGTGAAGGCTTTTTTATGTGAGTTAAGGACAATGTACACTACACACCTGCATTTTCCAGGCATATTTAGGAGACTTCATTTGTGCCTTAAATGCAGTACAATCTTGAAACTTTTCCATTTGAAATATACTTGTTTCCCAACATTTCTAAGAAAGATACCGTTAAATGTAGACACCAGTTCTATCAAAAGATTGTAAAGGCTTTTTGTATGTGATGTAAGGACAGTGTACACTACATATCTGCATATTCCAGTCATCTTCAAGATATATCAACTATGACTTTAATGCAGTACAATCTTGAAACCTTTACAATTAAAAGATCGTGATTGCTTAACCCTTTTAAGGAAGATACAGTCGAATGTAGACACTAGTACACTTAAAGAATTGTAAAGGCATTTTGTCGATAAGTTAGGGACAGTGTACACTATACACCTGCTTATTCAAGTTATCTTCAAAAGAAATCAACTTTGACTTATATGCAGTACAATATTAAAACCTCTCCATTTGAAATGTACTTATTTTCTAACCTTAGATAGGAAGAAACAGTCAAATACAGAGACCTGTTCCTGTAAAGGATTGTAAAGGCTTTTTGTATGTGAGTTAGGGACAATGTACATTACACACGTCCCCTTTTCCAGTCATTCTCAGGAGACTTAAACTGTGCCTTAAATACAGTACAATTTTAAAACCTTTACAATTCAAAGATCGTGATTGCTTAACCTTTGTAAGGAAGATATTGTCGATTGCAGATACTAGTACACTTAAAGGATTGTAAAGGCTTTTTGTATATGAGTTAGGTACAGTGTACACTATACACCTGCTCTTTTCAGTTATCCTCAAAAGAAATCAACTTTGAATTATATGCAGTGCAATATTAAAACCTCTCAATTTGAAATGTACTTATTTTCTCACCTTTGTTAGGAAGTTACCGTCGAACGTGGACACCAGGTCTATCAGAAGATTGTAAAGGCTTTTTGTATGTAATTAAAGGACAGTGTACACTACACATCTGCACATTCCAGTCATCTTCAAGAGATATTAACTATGACTTTAATGAAGTACAATCTTGAAACCTTTACAATTCAATGACAGTGATTGTCTAACCTTTATGAAGAAGATACAGTTGAATTTAGACATAAGTACACTTTAAAGACTATGAAGGCTTTTTGTGTGTGAGTTAAGGACAATGTACACTACAAACCTGCACATTCCAGTCTTCTTTAAGAGATTTTAACTATGACTTTTATTTAGTACAATCTTGAAACCTTTCCATTTGAAAACTACTTGTTTTCTAACTGTTGTAAGGAAGATACCGTCGAATGTAGACAACAGTACACTTGAAGCATTGTAAAGGATTTTTGTATATAAGTTAGGGACAGTGTACACTATACACCTGCCTATTCCAGTTGTCTTCAAAAGAAATCAACTTTCAATTATATGCAGTGCAATCTTAAAACCTTTCCATTTGAAATATACTTATTTTCAAACCTTTGTAAAGAAGAAACGGTCAAATGCAGACACCAGTTCATGTATAGGATTGTTAAGGCTTTTTGTATGTAATTTAAGGACAGTGTACGCTACACACCTCTACATTTCAGTCGTCTTCAAGAGATATTAACTATGACTTTAATTTAGTACAATCTTAAAACCCTTACAACTAAAAAATCGTGATTGTCTAACCTTTGTCAGGAAGATACAGTCGAATGTCGACACTAGTACACTTTAAGGATTGTGAAGGCTTTTTCTATGTGAGTTAAGGACAGTGCACAATACACACCTTTTTTCCAGTCATTCTCAGGAACCTTCAACTGTGCCTTAAATGCTGTACAATCTTAAAACATTTCCATTTGAAATACACTTGTTTTCTAGCTTTTGTAAGGGTGAAACGGTCAAATGTAGACACCAGTTCATGTAAAGGATTGTAAAGGCTTTTTGTTTGTGAGTTAGAGACAGTGTGCACTATACACGTGCACTTTTCAGTCATTCTCAGGACACTTCAACTGTGCCCTAAATGCAGTACAATCTTGAAACTTTTCCGTTTGAAATATACTTGTTTTCTAACCTTTGTGAGGAAGATACCGTCGAATGTAGACATCAGTTATATCAAAAGATTGTAAAGGCTCTTTGTCTTTGAGTTAAAGACAGTGAACCCTACATATCTGCACATTCCAGTCATCTTCAAGAGATATTAACTATGACTTTAATGCAGTACAATCTTGAAACCTTTCCAGTTAAAATATACTTGTTTTCTATCCTTTGTAAGGAAGATACCGTCGAATGTAGATACCAGTTCTATCAAAAGATTGTAAATGCTTTTTGTATATGACTTATAGGACAGTGTACACTTTTTACCTTTATTTTCCAGTTATCTTAATAAAATCAATCTTGACTTTTTTGCAGTACAATTTAAAATCTTTTCATTTAAAATATATACTTATTTTCCAACCTTTGTAAGGAAGAAACGGTCAAATGCAGACACCAGTTCATGTAAAGGATTGTAAAGGCTGTTTGTTTGTGAGTTAGAGACAGTGTGCACTATACACGTGCACTTTTCAGTCAATCTCAGGACACTTCAACTGTGCCTTAAATGCAGTACAATCTTGAAACTTTTCCGTTTGAAATATACTTGTTTTCTAACCCTTGTGAGGAAGATACCGTCGAATGTAGACATCAGTTCTATCAAAAGATTGTAAAGGCTCTTTGTATTTGAGTTAAAAACAGTGTATCCTACATATCTGCACATCCCAGTCATCTTCAAGAGATATTAACTATGACTTTAATGCAGTACAATCTTAAAACCTTTTCATTTAAAATATATACTTATTTTCCAACCTTTGTAAGGAAGAAACGGTCAAATGCAGACACCAGTTCATGTAAAGGATTAAGAAGGCTCTTTGTTTGTAAATTAGAGACAATATGCACTACGCACCAGCACTTTCCTGTCATTCTTAAGAGACTTCAACTGTGCCTTAAAAGCAGTACAATCTTGAAACTTTTCCATTTGAAATATACTTGTTTTCTAACTTTTGTAAGGAAGATACTTGCTATTGTAGACACCAGTTCTATCAAAAGATTGTAAAGGCTTTTTGTATGTGATGTAAGGACAGTGTACACTACATATCTGCATATTCCAGTCATCTTCAAGATGTATCAACTATGACTTTAATGCACTACAATCTTGAAACCTTTACAATTAAAAGATCGTGACTGCTTAACCTTTTTAAGGAAGATACAGTCGGATGTAGACACTAGTACACTTAAAGAATTGTAAAGGCATTTTGTCGATAAGTTAGGGACAGTGTACACTAAACACCTGCTTATTTAAGTTATCTTCAAAAGAAATCAACTTTGACTTATATTCAGTACAATATTAAAACCTCTCTATTGGAAATGTATATATTTTTCAACCTAAGATAGGAAGAAAGGGTCAAATACAGAGACCTGTTCATGTAAAGAATTGTAAAGGCTTTTTGTATGTGAGTTAGGGACAATGTACATTACACACGTCCCCTTTTCCAGTCATTCTCAGGAGACTTAAACTGTGCCTTAAATACAGTACAATTTTAAATCCTTTACAAATCAAAGATCGTGATTGCTTAACCTTTGTAAGGAAGATATTGTCGATTGCAGATACTAGTACACTTAAAGGATTGTAAAGGCTTTTTGTATATGAGTTAGGTACAGTGTACACTATACACTTGCTCTTTTCAGTTATCCTCAAAAGAAATCAACTTTGACTTATATGCAGTGCAATATTAAAACCTCTCAATTTGAAATGTACTTTTTTTCTCACCTTTGTTGGAAAGTTCCCGTCAAACGTAGACACCAGTTCTATCAGAAGATTGTAAAGGCTTTTTGTATGTAATTTAAGGACAGTGTACACTACACACCTGCACATTCCAGTCATCTTCAAGAGATATTAACTATGACTTTAATGAAGTACAATCTTGAAACCTTTACAATTCAATGACAGTGATTGTTTAACCTTTGTGAAGAAGATACAGTTGAATGTAGACATAAGTACACTTTAAAGATTATGAAGGCTTTTTGTATGTGAGTTAAGGACAATGTACACTACAAACCTGCACATTCCAGTCTTCTTCTTCAAGAGATTTTAACTATGACTTTTATTCAGTACAATCTTGAAACCTTTCCATTTGAAAAATACTTGTGTCTAACCGTTGTAAGGAAGATACCGTCAAATATAGACACCAGTACACTTGAAGCATTGTAGAGGATTTTTGTATATAAGTTATGGACAGTGTACACTATACACCTGCCTATTCCAGTTGTCTTCAAAAGAAATCAACTTTCAATTATATGCAGTGCAATCTTAAAACCATTCCATTTGAAATATACTTATTTTCAAACCTTTGTACGGAAGAAACGGTCAAATGCAGACACCAGTTCATGTAAAGGATTGTAAAGGCTTTTTGTATGTAATTTAAGGACAGGGTAAACTACACACCTCTACATTCCAGTCGTCTTCAAGAGATATTAACTATAACTTTAATTTAGTACAATCTTGAAACCCTTACAATTAAAAAATCGTGATTGTCTAACCTTTGTCAGGAAGATACAGTCGAATGTAGACACTAGTACACTTTAAAGATTGTGAAGGCTTTTTCCATGTTAGTTAAGGACAGTGTACAATACACACCTTTTTTTCCAGTCATTCTCAGGAACCTTCAACTGTGCCTTAAATGCTGTACAATCTTAAAACATTTCCATTTGAAATACATTTTTTTTCTAACTTTTGTAAGGGTGAAACGGTCAAATGTAGACACCAGTTCATGTAAAGGATTGTAAAGGCTTTTTGTTTGTGAGTTAGAGACAGTGTACACTACACACCTGCACTTTCCAGTCATTCTCAGGAGACTTCAACTGTGCCTTAAATGCAGTACAATCTTAAAACCTTTCCATTTGAAATATACTTGTTTTTAATCTCTGTAAGGAAAATACCGTCGCTTGTAGACACCAGGTCTATCAAAAGGACAGTGTACACTATAGACCTGCTTGTTCCAGTTATCTTCAAAAGAAATCAACTTTGACTTATATTCAGTACAATATTGAAACCTCTCCATTTGAAATGTACTTAGTTTCTAACCTTTCTACGGAAGAAACGGTCAAATGCAGATACCAGTTTATGTAAAGGATTGTTAAGGCTTTTTGTATATGAGTTAAGAACAGTGTACACTACACACCTACATTTTCCACGTATTCTCAGGAGACTTCAACTATGCCTTTAATTGCAGTACAATCCGAGTTTCAAAACGGCTTATCTCAAAAAGAAACCAGTGCTAAATGGCACAACTCATGATGACCCGAATTTCAAAACGGCACATTTCCAAAAGCGCCTGTACAAAATTGCACATCTCAAGTACATAATGGCATATCTCAAATGGGCCTGGTGCAGGAATAGCATATATCATGTGTATTCAATAATTTTCAATGCAAAAAAATCAAATTAATATGCTCTTTTCATGATGACACAATAAACCACCCTGCAAAATTTCAATTGATTTGATGAAAAAATATGGGAGTAAATCAGTTTTTTTCATTCATCTCAAAACTGTAAAAAATGAGATATGCCATTTTGCTAGCACAGTGGCGATAAGAGAAAAAAAGAAACAGAGACATTGAGAGAGAGATAGATAGATAGAGAGAGAGAGAGAG
>BMAT01012806.1:460949-470986 GCA_019649035.1 Elysia marginata
TTGTTTGCGTCGAACTTTCTCTGGACGAGGCTCATCAAAGTCTCTCTACTTGGCTGACTGCCGCTTTGTTTCAGGATCCCAGGAATACACCCAAGTCTCATCACCTATAATTATCCGACCCAAAAAGTCATTTTGCTCAGTTTGAAATCTCCGCAAAAAGTTTCTGGAAAAACTGACCCTTGACTCCTTCTGCTCATCTGTCAGCAAATGTGGAACCCATTTTGAAAACTTCTTCTTCTTATTCAGTTTGTTGGTTAGAACTCTAAACACGGACGTTCTAGACATCGATATTTCCGTACAAATCTCCTCACAAGTTTTTCGTCGGTCATTACTCAATGAAACGAGAACTTTAAAAATGTTTACATCTCCGCATGCTGTCACAGGTCGGCCAGGACGAGGTTCATCTTCCATGTCATCTCGTCCCTCTGAAACAGCTTTTACCCACTTTGTTACCGTCTGAATAGAAGGAGCATTTTCTCCTAAAACAGTCACTAGATCTTTGTGAATGCATGATGCATATTTTCCCAAAATAACAGAAAATTTTATGATAACACGGATGTCATATCTTGAAAAATTTTGGTGTGCCGGTGAGCTTTCTATTATGCCGGCCGTTTTGCTTCAACGGACTTCAGAAAAGTAAATGCTATTTTGTATCCGTTCAACATAGAGCCACAAAATTTCAATGGGAATTCCCAAAAGGTTTGATCCTTCAGTGTATCAAATTTCATGTATATAGCTTAAGCGGTTCTGATTTTATAGAGTAGGGAAACTTATTAATGAAACGGACCTCGTAGTTGAATGTTCCGTTTCTTTAACAAGTAAACGATGAGCAATCGCAATAAATCAATCGTCAGTTATGATCCGTAGGGAAGAAAAAAATAACTCTATTACATCTAGGACCACCATGTTCCAACTGATATGCACTAGATCTAGTCATGATGCGCAATGTTTATGTGTTCTTTCCAAATTAGCCTTCAATTGTTCTCTGAAAGATCGGTCACCTGAAGCTGACCCCTGTCCAGGCAGTGGGTGGTGGGTGGCGGGTGGTATTCCCAGCAGGATGCCCCCTTCAAAAGTCTAGAGCCTGGTCAGGCAGTCCACCTCGGCAGGCAGGTCACCATGCTTTGCTAACATGGCGGATAGTTACAGGTCTAGACAATATGCTGTTTTCTTAGATTTACAGGAGGCCCAAAAACAACAGCATCTCGCTTGCTGTGGTGCACGCAATAAATCAGGAGTTAAAAGGCAAAGCTAGTAAGGCGTGGGACCAGTCCTGGCTAAAATAAACAAAACACGTGGCTCAGTCTGTAGTCGAAGATGAAAAGTGAAAGAAGACACAATTTGCCATTTTTTTTTTTAAATTGTTTAGGTGTTGTCTTTTGTAGCTGCATCTGTTTTCAATGCCAATTTTTTTGTCTAAACACAGACTTTATAACACACATCGGGTGTTTTACAGGATTGGTTGGAAACAAGGTTTGTGAAAAGAAATATAGTTATCATGGTCAAGGAGGAATGCTCATCGCACACAGTTGATGCGGATAATAGGAAATTGAACACATTTTTTTAATTTAAAACTTCATTGTAATCCAAGAAGCCTATCAACTTCATCGTTTTCGAAAATTTTCAAACCAGCTTTTGATGTCCATGTTTATTCAATCTCAGTCAAGCAATGGTTTTTCATAATATCACATATCCCTAATTTTTTTCATGTTTCTTGCATTTTCAGTGACTGTATATGTTTTTGTAAACATACAACTTTTTGTTGTTTAGTCTCTTAAAAGTCAGTGATTGACGAAAAGTCACTGGATCGAAAAAGCAGGAAAACTCCATAGCTCCAGTTTTTTAGGGCATGCAAGCAAGATTTGCGATCAGTGATGTCTCTCTAACAAGTAAAACTGAGCTTAATAGGCAAGCATCACTGTTCACAAAGAGCCAAAAAAAAAAAAAAGAAAAGAAAGAAAAAGTTAGTTCGTAAAATTATTTTGACCTGCCATTCAGAGGTCATCTGTCTTGCTAGATAATCATCTGTAACGGTCGAGAGATGACCTGAAAGTTTTGGCAGGTTCAATTGGTGCTCTGTGTCTCTGGCTGTTTATAGATGTTCCTGATATAAACAGAGTAAAATGAAAAATATTTGTGTTTTATGCCTGCACAGTAAAGGGACATTCTTGTAGTCTCTACTCCGGGAAGCAGTTGTTCTAATAAAGTTTTGATTATACCAACATGCCTCCACAAAGATGCGTCTCCCCTTAAGCCTCCCAGACAAAAATAACCACCAAGAGTCTAAACAGTCTGCAACGCTTTAAAAGATTTTAGCACAAAAATTTTAATACTACCGCCACTTTTCCAATTTCTGCATAAAAATTAAGATTCTCGAGACCAGAAATGTCTCAAAGAACAGGGATTTCACTTTAAATCGTTCTGAACTTCAGAAAGACCGCAAATTTATTTCCTAAAAGAAAAAGGGTTTTTATAAATAACAAAAAATTTGATTAGGCCGATAAGTAAATTCTTTCTGAGGTATGATATTTAGGTAAAAAAACAAAACGAACAGATATTCAGTCCTTCCATTAACGAGACATTACCAACTAAAGATAACCTCCAGCATCTAAAAGACTGTATTGATGAACTCACACTACTTACTTTGCAATGTGCTAGGTTTAAGTGCATGAACAATAAATTATTTCATACTTCTCAGGAATCACTCCAAAGATTACGTATAAAGAAAATCTTCTCGAATCTGCGCTCAGCATCACGTGACTTCTAAAAAAAACCCTAGGGCTGCGTGGTTGTTCTTTGTTCAGTTTAGAAACGTCGACGCAGCTTGGGTGCCGTGGTTTAGAGGCAGCCTAGCGACGCGTAATCTAGCACCTCTTGACATGTACATCATGCGAGCCCGCCAGCCTCTATGCTTCACGGAGACATAACTTTCTATTTTGAGTTGTGCATCATCATGTCACGGTAGCCCTCAGACCCAGACCCATGTCAGACGGTGCGTGCTGACCGGACATGGTCGGCAGACTGACCTCTAGGTGACCCATGGCATGGTATACGTGAGGATATTTAGGTGTCTGGATTATCAGGGGAGGCTACTTGCACAGCGGAGAGTAAGGCATGGAGAAGTGGATTCCGCTCGTCTCACATCTGAGGAGAATCCGGCCAGTTGTCTACAGCTGCTACTACTGCTGCTGTTTGGACGGCGTCAAAAGATCATATGGCTATATTCTTTTGTTTACGGTGTCAAAAGATAACATGGCCATATTATTTTGTTTCTGTAGTAAATTCTAGACCTTAATCACTACGTTCATGAGACCCTGACGCTGTTTGAGGCGAGAGGGGTTCAGACAACAAAACAGACAAACCAAAAAAGAAAAACAAGAGGAATTGACGGGATGCTTAAACTGAAGATAACACAAGACTTTAGGCAAGCCTGTGGCAAAATAAAGATCAACTCAAAGTTTTGTATTTTTCAATTTTTGTTTTGTGTTAGCTACTACCCCGAAGCCAATGTACGTTGAACGTTTTGCTATTTTAAATTTTGTTTTACGCCTACCAATAACGGCAATAAGAGATTTAAAAATTTATTGTAGTGCTCGGGATTGCACGCCTCCTGGAATCTTTACGTTGAGTTTGCCGTACGTTTGAAAAGGTTTTGAGTCTCATACGAACACGAATCACGAGCTACCTGTACAGTGATAGGTTCATGTGAGAACTGCTTTTGTCAACATATCGATTTGTTTTTCCGAATTGTGATATTTTGGTAATCAGACCCTTAATAAATACCAGTTTTTTAAATTTTGTCTCTTTTTTGTTAAGTCTTGTCTCTTTTACCCATTTTTATCTCTATTTTAAGCTCAATATAGTTGACAACACCTTTGTATAGACTCTGCTATAAATAAGCATTTATATTGTTGTTGTTATTACTTCTTATATTTTTATTATTATCATTATTATTATTGGTAGTAGTAGTATTATCAATATTATTATTATTATTATTATTATTGTTGTTGTTGAAAATTGTTTTCAAAACTATAACTGGCCTTGGTGAAAAAACACTTAAGTCCCTCTAAATCCGTATAAAAAAATTTCTCTCTTTATAATAGTGTTGTCATTCTTTCCAATACACAAAGACTTGGATGTGACAAGTTATTTTTCAAAGTGAAGGCGAAGGTGAAGGTGAAAACGGTCAGTGAAGAACAGTAGGCAATTCTTTATATTTTCTTTATTCCTTTCTGTCTGACTGTCCGTGTTTCTTTTAGTCTGTCGCTCTGTTATTCTCTCTCTCTCTCTCTCTCTCTCTCTCTCTCTCTCTCTCTTTTCCTTGTTCTATCTATCTTTCTTCCTACCTATCTGTCTATCTAATTCAATCTATCTATCTATCTATCCACCTATTCATTCATCTATCTATTTATTTCGTACGTTTTATACAAGACTCATTTCCTAGCAATTCAGCCACTCTTCGTCCATCTTAACTACCCACCTATCTTTACATCTCCTGCCCATACCAACAGTTGACAACAAACTTGAGTCTGTCGAACTCGAAGTTTTCAAACATAGGCCAGCTTATCCCGAGAAGCTTAGACCTCTCCTAGCTGATACAATGTAGTCACGATTTTCAGTTTACTACAAAAAAACACAAATACTTTACCACCCCCACCCCCCATAGAAGCATTAGCCAAGCGATTGTCTGGAACACAATAGGAGATTCATTTATGTCCTTGGGGAACCGTTTGTAGTGGCCATCTTCTGTCAAGAGGTTTGCACGTTTTTTCAAGCATACTTTAATTTATTTCCCTGTTATATACACAAGAAACACTAGGTCTCATGATAAATGACAAATGGGAAAACCAGTATAGAAAAATCTGTACATGTCAATATTACATATTTAAAAAGGAATTAAATTGTATATCCTTGTTAAACATTAAGGATGGCTTGTACCCAGAGGCGATAATAACAGAACGTGTAGGAGAAAAATTAATGCATCTCGAAGCTACGTAACTAATTTTTTTTTAATGTAAAATACATAGCAATTTTCTTACAAGTAATACATAGAAAGTGCGATAATACAAAGTTGATTTGTTTGTATGATGAATATTGAGTCCAATATTATTAATTTTGATCGTCTCCCGTATATATAGTTTTATAATGTGTTTTGGTCCAAACATAACCAGATCAATGTCTCATAACCAGGCCAATATCCTCAGGCATAAAACTTAGATGGAGGCTGTTAATGACAGTTTGTATGCATCTGTCAGTTTGGTTGTTTTGTTTTGTTTTTGTTTTTTTTTTAGCTTTGATAAAACTCAAGCTACTTTTGTATCATTTGAGCCCATGATTGATGATAGCAGGTTTTTGTACAACCATTGTGCTTTGAATTTACACAGTTGTCCAAAGCTTATTTGTCGTTGTCTTAGTTTTTTTTATTGTTCTACTTCGCAAACTATAGAAAGCCATCATCATCTTATGTTCTAGTTGAGGTATTTTGATAAACTAAAGCGAAAAGAGTTAGGAATTCTGAAATGTCAAGAACTGAAAATCTTTAGATTGGAGCTTTCATAGCATTTTCATGAGTCACCACATATATAGTTGCCTATCCTTAGGATTGCTTCTACCCATGAAATGTAAAAGTCTTTAAATGTTAAAATTTAAAACCTTTTATTTCATGATTTTACATAATCTACAAAATTTTCAACTCAAAGAAGACACTGCCATAAAAAATCCCAATAATGTATCTCTTATAACGGAATTTAGAGGGAGAAAAGATTTTTTTTTATGGTAACTGTTTTTTTTTATAAAAAAAAAGAAACCTAATCAACTAACCTCTGAATTTGTCCATGTATGCTTATAATTTTTGCAAATACAAGATTCCTACTGCACTCTCTGTTTCCTTATTGACTAAAACCATTTATAGGCAGAAGTTATGAGTTATGTATAAAATAAGTTCACATGGATTTCTTCGCTATTTCAACCCCTCCACTTACCCAATTAGCATCAAGGGCAAATAAAAACATTTGCTACCGGTACCTGTGTTTGTTTTTGCCGCTATGTGAGCTCCCAAAAAAGGGACTGGAAACGCTTAATATTTTCCGCCTTTACCCATAGATGTTGTGTTTTCTCATTAGTTTCGACTTCTGGCTTCAAACATCACTGGACGTTATAGTCACGGAATCGAAAGACCAGAATAAGTCTGGTAAGTTTTTTATCGTTTCCGTCTTTTCTTTGGACGTACGACGGCATAAAATGGCAAAAGTAGTTATACTTGATATGTTGCGGGGAAAATCGGGAATGCCTGGCTAAAGGCTTGCGCTGAAGGCCATAATGTAATTGTTATGAAAAGACTCCAGGGTACTCTAAATTTTTAAAAAATGATTATGTAAGAATTGAACAAATATATATGGGGCCGTGAGAACTTCGAATTGAAAACAATTTTTTCTTTGACTCTGGCTTTCTCCAGTGATGAGTCTTTCACAGGGCAGAGTGCGGGGGCAGGGTGGTAGAGCAGACTTTACGAAGTCTTCACGATGCTATGATAATTTTGTCCACAAAAAATGAAGATAAAATACCCGGAAATTCATGGACTATACTAGTAATGATTACCAGTTGTGATGTACCACTGCATCCTGGCCCGCCTAGTATGCGTCTGCTGTGGTCAAGACCGTATTCCCTGTCTCCCAACGACGATCGCAGGGCGTGTGTTGGGTGGTGGTAGAGATTATCTAGCGGTGTTAGCGTAAGAATCACATTACCCAGGAAAAAGACAACTTTGACAACGGGAGAAAGTTACTCTGGCTAATCCGTGTTAGCGGAATGAGGCGAAATAGGCTGCAAGTTGAGCGTAGTATTATTATGTTTTCTGATGTTACGCTCTGTGTGCATAGAGACGCGGAGAACCAGCTGGGAAATAGATTCTAGACAGGCAAACAAATGCATGTAGATGGTGACTGGGAGATGAAAGGACCTAGTCACAAGGACACAAGAGAACACAAAGATATAGATAGACAGACAGAGGGAGGGAGAGAGAGAGAAGGAGGGTCGGAGACACAGGTAACTATGATAGTGATAGACAAGGCGTGATAATAGGGAGATACATGGAATTAAAAGAGTTGACCATAAAATAAACAAGAGCTCAGTAAGGATGATTACGAAATAAAGATGGAAATAGAATTTGGAGATAAAAAATAAAAAGGCGAAAGATGGGGGTCGGTATAAGAACATTATTTTAGAATATCAATGTTTGAAATGTGGTATTTTTATGATCTAGTTGTCACTTAGGAATTGATCAATGCAATAATGATCTCTCTAGATTTCAAAATCGGACATAAGGGATCATGACTTTTGAGTCTTTTTCAAAGCATAACCAAATCAATTGACACGAAGAGGAGTTGATGTTTTAATTTCAAAGAACTTTGAAACTACTTTTTAAAACTTTTAGTTAAAACGTAAAATATAGACGGGATATTTACATGCGCAGGCGTTTTATTGAAGTTCGTAATGTCATCCAGGTAGGACAATGCCACTATACCGTGGGTAAAAAGGTAGGACTGTAACTTTACTTCTCACATGACGAATGCTTTAAGAAATCTACGAAGAGAAACGAAAACAACTCAGTATATTCTTTATTAGGCGTGACTGAAAGTATCTGTTCCCATGACAACCACCTCTGTGATACTCTTCACCAAGCGATACGTGCAAATTATGTTCTACTTTAAAATACAAGTAGGGAAATTGGGTGCTAGTTTACTTAGTAGTTTCAGGGACTTAATGGGCTGGTTGCTTAGTGGACTGATCAGTGTAAATATAAACCTCACATTTGGCAGATCATTCTTTATATGATTCATCAAACGTGTTGCATGATGAAAAAATATAAACCCTATTAAGTATATGAGTAGAATTGATTACGTAATCAACTGTTTACACGTCAAGTAGGCCGAGGTGCATTAGGTTTCTAAGGTTCCCAGGTGGTTAACCACAGCTCTCTCTCTATCTCTCTCTCTCCCTCTCTCTCTCTCTGTCTTTATCTCTCTCTTTCTCTCTCTTTTTTTCTTCTCTCTCTCTGGCTGTCTCTATCTCTCTCTTTCTCTCTCTCTTTGCCTTTCTGCCTTTCTGCCTTTCTTTCTGTATACGTCTCTATCTATCTCTGCCTATCTCTCTCCATCTCTCTCTCTCCCTCTCTTGCACCTGATGAGAGCAGACAGACCACCACCTGACCAGTACCGACTGACTTTGATCATCAGATTACCTGTAACTGTGGGGACGTCGCCTGTACTCTGGGGAGTTTCTCTCGCTAGACTTTTCTTCCAGTCGCTAGTCTCAATCTTTCACCCGTCAAAATTGATGACGGCCTCGCCTGCAATAAGTTACCCGAACCTTGAAAGATCAGGTGCTCCGTAAACAGCGATGTTGCATAAAATTTTGTTTAGAGTAGTTCCCCTTGGGCAGGCAGGTATCTTGTCTAATGCCTGAGTATGTCCGCAGAAAATTTCTTTCTTTTTTATTACTATTTTATTGAGATTTAAGTGTCACTTTGACCTTTATAGGGTAGAAGTAGAACAGTTGAAAGAATTTTAGTCCGTAATTTGATGAAAGATACCATATTCAATGTAGTTTTCAGACTATTTTTTCTGTAAATAATATTAATTTCAGAGGTCATTTTCTTGTTTCCGAAATTCGCGTTTCAGATTTCACGAAGAGGTATTAAAAACTCTGAAAAATGACAGAATTTTGGATTCTTCGTAATGGCTAATTTTGATTTTTAAGCAGTAAAAGCGAAGATAGAACGCCTTGGATCTATTTACTAAATCGTTCTATTTAAGGCTCAACGGCCGAGGCACCATACTACAGAGCAGAACCCCTGCAAAAACAGGCAATTATCAAAAATTAATTTGGGTAACCAACGATTTCTTTAGAGCCGATAGTCCTAAAGGGGCGGAAGCCTGCACTGATTAAAAAACCTGCCTGTCTAGTGTCTATGCCTCGCATGTTATATCAGTATTATGATTCACACGACGTCGCTCATCAGCATGTCTTCCCATCCTTCAGCACCGGCTGGTTCATAGATCCCGCCCGGATGGATAGAGATAGATCATCTTGCCCACCTAGACTCCGGCCATCAGGTCTGCTAGGGTTATCAAAACACAAGCTCGCTAACCTCTGGTCAAAAACTTACACTCCCAGACACTTGACCTTTTGACCTCGAACTTAAAAAACCCAAATGTACTAGCATACCCTTATCACTGCCCCCCTCCCCCCGCCTTTTCCCCTCACATCTTAAAAAAACGCCATGACTGTGTATTGCTCTGACATTGTTGACTTCAGACTCGCAAGTGCAAAAAAGTTTCCCATGGCTAAATCTAAACACTTAATCTTCCCTAGGCGTAAAATTCAACTCTTGATTTATCTAAACCAAGAGAAACAAACCCGAAGTGTGAAGCGTCACTAACTCACCGTGTAAACTGCAGACTATTTGGGAACTTGGGGTAACCTCATCATGTCTTGGAAAAGTCTCAAGGCAAATAGTTTTCTTTATTCCCTTGCACCAACAGTAGTTTGAGAAGATAATGACAAACAACTTTGGTCTGCCCACGCTTTCTTGACCGCTTTCATGGACTTTGACTTGACTAATACCATTGCCTGGCAACCAGAGCAAAATGTAATGAATTGGATGTCGTTATTTTCACGTGACAATGCGTTGATATTGTGGAGAATTGTGAAAAGCTGCATGAACACCTCGAAGTTTGTGCAAAGATGTATAATAACTTTTCGGTTTACAAAGAAAATAAGAAAGAGGAATTAATCAATTATGAAAAAAGTCGTTTAATTATATTTAAAATTCCGACATCCGACTGATTTTATTGTATGCGCTGGTCGCAAAACAAATCATACTAAGATTGAGAACCATGAAAAGACGGACACGAAATTGTTGTAGGTAGAACAGCATATGAGTATGAAAAACTTTCCAGCAAAAGATAAATGAATCTGATAAATGGCTAAATAAAATAAGGGAAAAAAAAGACAGAAAAAGACACAAGGCTTAAAAT
>BMAT01012811.1:62494-76318 GCA_019649035.1 Elysia marginata
ATACAGCACAATATTCTCAATTTATGTTTCCTATAAGCAGAATGATGCCATGGAAAATTTAGAATATCTTTGGTGCATGTAAAAAAAATCATAACAGAAACTTTGAAATGATAAAGCAAATTACAAAAATACTGAGAGAAAAATGTATACCTTTGCCTCTTGTAAAGCAATAAATTTTGGTACAATTAGAGTTTTGTAATCTTTGGTATTGCTTTGAATTCCTAGCACCATAAATTCATGTGAAAAAAAAAGCCTCTAGAAGTATCTGAAGTAAAAGGTCAGGTTAAATTTCGAAGTGAGGTCACTGGTGCAGATCTTAAATTTCAGGTAATTGATGTTTCCATTTTTTGCTAAACTTTTCTATGCTTATAATGTATTTCATCATGGAAACTTTGAAATTATGACTAGAAATGAGATTTTTCCACAAGGGGACTGCTGAGGATTCTATTATTGTAGCTGAAACCATTAAAAGCATTAATTTTTATTGTTTTTATCTTGAGAATGGATCATCTACATAAAATAACTCAGATCATAACCAAGATATCAAAACAGATTTTTCACTAGTTCAAGGGGCATTAAAGCAGCTTTCAAAATCTATATAGATCTACTATATCTCTAAATTTCAGAATTCCGAGACTCAAAATCATTTTCCTAGAAGCTTTACATGAACAAGGGAATCTTTAAAAATTGACACAAATCTGGCTAAACATTAACCTTATTCATCAAATAATAATCTACATCTTTATTGACACTAAATGAAAAAAAAGATAGAAAGAGACATAAAAATACTAGTATTACCTAAGCTAATGCAATATCAAAGTCAGACGTTATCCTGAAAGAATTTTTTCAAGACTTGTACGAGAGCTGCTATATCCTCTTTGGATGTGTAGACCTGGACACTGATGCGCAGATAAAACTTTCCATCGACAGGCACCACAAGGCCAAACACTGACATATCCCCAAACAGAGCTCGGTGAAGTTTCCACAAGTTTTCCTGAAGTGGAGGGGTCAAAGGAAACAAACAGAAAATAGGTAAACAAAATATGTCTCATAAAACAGAGGTAAGGAGCCAGAAGTGGCGATTTTCAAATTAAAAGTTGTTAGCATCTTAATTCTTTGGTCAGAATTTTTCATGCACCGATCTCAAATAATTTTTTTTTCACCTATTTCAACAAAGCTGTCTACTCTCAATTTTTTTTTTACCGCAAGAACGCACCCAGCATAACCAATCTCTCTGTCTAAGCTGCGAGGAAACTTACAGCAATTGTCAAAGTTAAAACACTGTTTGCTTTGTCTTGGTTGAGGACGAAAATAAAAATGCACCAACCTTAGGCAAACGCTGTGAGCATTCGTACGGTATAAACAGATACTGTTAGCAACGCTGACAGATTTCTTGCAGTCAAGAAGAGTTAAACGAAGCACTTGCATCAGCATGTAAACATTTAAAATAGATTGAACTTATAAAAATTTGGTGGAAAACTGCTGTACCTTTTTTTGATTTTATATATAAAGAGAAGAAAGGGATAAATCTACTTCAATATGCGTTTTCTGAAATAAAAAAATTACAACATCAGAGTCACTAGGACTGGCCTCAAGACAAAATGTCTATGTGTTTCTACTGACTGAATAATGTTCCAATACATCTTGCTTTACTTTACAAAGAGAAAAAAAATGTTCACTCATTAACAGTGAAATAAATTTCCCTTATGACACTCAAGTTTTAACTTATAATGCAAAACAAGGCAGGGGATATTTAAGAGCATAAACTGGGAGCATTAATCTTAATATTCAACCTTTGGACTACTCTAGGGCTGCAACTGAACATTAAGAGATCTTTGTGTTTGCAAGAGAAAAATTACATTCTCTGATAGGCCAAGAGCTTTCATAAACTTTTATATGTTATACGCCAGGAGGAATAAAAGAGCATGTAATACTTCAAAATACTCTAGACGCTTTACATGGGCTCCCCGACAACAAACAGCTTTAGATCTCTCAATTCAGCTTTACATAGGCTCCCTGACAACAGCTTTAAGATCTCTTTATTCCGCTTTACATGGGCTCCCCGACAACAGCTTTACAATCTCTTAATTCAGCTTTATATGGGCTCCCTGACAACAGCTTTACGATCTTTCAATCCAATCATGATACTTCAAACTCCAAAGGGTACAATAAATTTAAGTTCAAATTGTCAGAAGTTCAACTGACGGTAAACATTTCATAGGAAGGATAAAGAAGGTAATCTGAATTTTAGTTCAAAACTTTGCAAAAAATTAAAAATCAAATTATCCAGGTTTGAAATGCCTACATTTGTCTGTAGTTTCCTTTTAAAATGTTTCAAACTTTGAGTCTCTGAAAGCCATCACATTGATATCAGCAGCTGTATGCTAAATAACTTATGCTGAAAATTGAATAAGAATGTCTTTGATATTTTTTTTTAAGTGAAGCTCATTGGTTTCTATGTTATTGTCAACCCTTTCTACTCACAACGCTGTAAGGAAATGCCTTCAGAGGAGGAAATTCCAACATCCTCAGATTTGGGGCTTCCATCGACTTAGGGATCTTGGCAGGTTTGAGTCCAACCTCTCTCTCTATCAGCTGGACTGCTTCCTCTGCCACCGCACGGGTGTAGCCTACGATGCGGTCCTGTCACAAAACGATGAACAAACACCCATTAAGTGATACATTTATCAGTAGGTCAGATCACATGGTACATCAAAATCTCATCTCTTTCATTGTCTCAGACACTAATGATGTGGCATGATAGTTTATTGCAAACTAAGCAAAAGTCAGGAATTATTTAAACTGATTTTACTCTTGGACACCCTCTGCTCAAATTGGAATACTTGTGTCAAAATTACTCCTATAGAGACACAATTTTGTGAAAGCTTTAATAAAGTTCACATTATCTGAAAATGGAATCGTTGCCACTTAACCGAATATCTGTAGAAAAATTGCAAAAAGGTTTAAAATAAGATTACTTTCGGATAAGGTTGCTAGTTTTTTACTTGTTACTATTTTCCAATCCTTTTTCAGGGATGGGGATGAAAAAAACCCCGACAAAAACAACTGATGACATGGACAGTTTTCATACAACCTTTCTGAAAGAAACCGTGAAGGTCTACTAATTCTCTTTTTTTTTTTGGAGATTGATGATTTTCATCTTTTGATCAGACAACCATTTCTTTCTACTTTTATTCAAACAGAACAATTCTGCAATCATACTTTTTCATTCAATACAACAGCCACCATTATTTCCTGACCAGCCCAAATCTAATGAGGGAGACAGACCATTCCACCGAGGGCCTCGTAGAACTCTAGCCCGTGCCTGGCGCAGATGAAAGGAACGTGGTCCTGGGTGCCCTGGTCAAAGAACTGCATGTCCAGTGGGCCGGTAAAATGCCAGGAAGTGGCTGGAGGTCGCGCCCAAGTGTGACTGTCTTGGCTGAGGTAGAGGATGGCGCAGCCTCGTGGAGTGTATAGCCACTTGTGGGCATTGGCTGAAGAGACAGAAGAAACACGTGAAAGTTTCAGGAGACCAGACAAAAAACACCATTTGTACCCTCTAGTGTATTGTCGGTATCAACAAGTATAAAAAGTGGTTCTTTTCTAGCTCTCTTGTTGGTTTTGTTAACTTGATAGTCAAGACTGTAAGTAACTTCATGAAATCATTGTTCTCTCTCTCTCTCTGTCTGTCTCTCTCCCTCCCTCTATTTTCTAATATATATTTCTCCTTGAAAGACTAAGAGTCCTATCCGTATCTGTCAAACAAAGTTCAGCCGCTGAGTCTATCTCCAATGAGGCTGACCTATATGTCTGCAAAAGCAATCTTGTGATCTTTATTGTTGATGAAGAATTGGGTACTAAAAACTCTCTAAGAGCTTCCATATACATAGCATGGTTGATTTTCTTTCCCCTCCTACCACACAACGGTGGTGTAGTCTGTCAAAACACAGGCAAAGACTAAAGCAAAATGGATTGGAGTCTGTTACAACATAGGCAAAGACTAAAGCAAAATGGATTGGAGTCTGTCACAACATAGGCAAAGACTGTCACAACAAAGGCAAAGACTAAAGCAAAATGGATTGTAGTCTGTCACAACCCAGGCAAAGACTAAAACAAAATGGGTACTTGGAGTCTGTTACAACATAGGCAAAGAGTAAAGCAAAATGGGTTGGAGTCTGTCACAACGTAGGCAAAGACTAAAACAAAATGGGTACTTGGAGTCTGTTACAACATAGGCAAAGACTAAGGCAAAATGGGTTGGTGTTTTCTCAAATCCTCATGTGACCCTGCTGAGATTTAGGTCAACCCCATTGTCTGTTTCAGCAGATGGTTTAATTAAGAACATGTTCTAGTGAGATGGGGAAAACTATCAAAAGGTTCTTACCTACGTAAGCCTCGGCACCATGCTCCTCCAAGTTGAGGCTCATCTGGCCAAGACAGTGAGCTCCGTCTACAACAACCTTGACCCCTCGGCTGTGGCAGAGGTCAACGAGTTTCTTCAGAGGCATGACTACAGAGCTAGGACTTGTGATGTGATCTGACAGGATATTGTAAAGACATGGACCGAGCATGTAAACACTTGAATCCAAGCTGCTGTGGTTTTACTGCAGATTGTAACTGTATCTCACAACAAGAATGCTGGAATAGGCAGTTAGAAATCGCCATTTGTGAAAATTTCTTTTTCAAAGTCTATTCTTTCTACTTCTTCTTTCTTTGGGTTTTAAATTATCAAAACGGTAAATATCTTTCTACAAACTTTTGAAAATTTTATGATATTTTTAACATTTAGAAACTAAGAAATATGCATTGCTACATAATGCAACATTATGAAATGAGAAACTTACAACATTCAACTTATTTTGTTTTTCTGATAGAGAGGCATACAATTTAAAAATATCTGCTTTATTGGTACTTTCAGTAATGCTACTAAAATCTGTGTTTGCTTCTCTGGTCCTAATCAGTGGCATGTTGCAATTTTTTTGTTTTGTTTTGTTTTTAGGAAATTAAAACCATAGTTTTGTCTTTTCTAAGCTTCTAAAAGATTTCGGCCTCGCAAACTACAAAAAAATTAAGTTAAAAAAAATATTGATAACTATGAAAGTTCACAATACCTCATATCCAACTGCTTTCTAAGGTATAACAAGCAACGGAGTCAGTTCTCAATAAGATGTTTGGAAAGTGGTCACTTTTAGTGAAGTTAACTAAATAGTTTTGCTTGAAATTTGTATTTACTTTAATATAAGTGGAAAAAATTGCGTTCTGGGTAAACAAGCAAAGCTTTTTGTGTCTCCTTAAAAAGAAACAAAATGTGATTTGGTGGAATACCCTTAAAGTATTCTGAGAAAAGTGGACTTTTTGAACATTTTTTTAAAAGTTTGTTGAGTAATCTTTTAGTCACTGTTTTGAAATTTATGCTGTTATGACAGAAGCCAAAACTGTCAAGAGCATCCACACATAAAAATGGACTGAGGGGACAGATAAACAAACACAGAGAAAGCCAGAGCAAAGGGCAAATAAGGCAGGCAGACAAAGAGCAAAGGAGAGAGAGAAACTGAGGGAGAAAAATGCAAGAGGAAGTCTGATAGAGAGGTAGACAGATACCAATGATAGCCATCTTGATATTTGGGTGCTTGTTCAGAATATCCTCATATTTTTCCACGACACTATCCTCGGAGGTTGGAGGAAATGCCAGCTGTACAACTATGTTCTCTACATCTGACAGCAAACAGAAAGAAAAACGTGCTTTGCAAAATCAGCAAAATAAACTAGATATCTTCTTTGAGGCTTGATTGAATCATCTTACTTCAAGCTTATCATCAGGTATTAAATACACAAAAAGATAATATTGCCCGAGACTTATGCGGTGAATAAATTACTAAGTATTGTAAACTGACAGTAATTAAAAAAGGGAAATTTCATCATTGATTTCCATCTATATCTTGAAAGAATGTTAAATGAGTCGGAATATGCAACTTTTTTTTTTAGTTTAGAAGAAATCATACTTTTTTGTACTTATGTTTTGAAAGGTAGGCCAATTTAATTTGTGTGCTAATGATTTAACCAGTTGTGAGAAACAAAGAACCAGATGTTATAATACTTCAGGGCTGTTTTCCAGATGAAAGTTTTTAGCAGTTGAAGGATCTGGTTTTCAAAGTAAAGAAAGATGTAAATGATGATGGCCTGGAAGACTATCGCAGACGAAATAAATAATTATTTAATTTAGTTATTTTTTGTGAAGTCCATTTACACAAAAATGTATTGTATCTACATAGTAGAACATAGTGAAGGCTAGGTACATAGTGTATGTATGTTGCAAGGTTCTGCCATCACGAAAAGAATAATATCAAACCACTAGAACTCACCAGGTCGTATTCTTGACGTAAAGTCCTCACACAGATTTGTGATTGCTCCATACGTATAGCTGCAGTTGAGGAGGCCATCTCCGGAGTTGAACGGGAACGACCGAACCACACAGTTGATAGCTGCACATGAAAAAATATTGCATACAAAGAAATACAATCATTGAATAGTACAATTGAATCTTTGGTAAAAAAAAAAAAACAATGTCATCTTCTCAGTTCAACGGAAAGACTGAACCTCACAACTGACAGCTACAAAGCCAGTGAAAATTTATAAAGAAAAGACAAATGAAACTCCAGCATTAAAAAGAAACAAAAATTCCTTAAGCAAAGAAACAATGTTTGGTTACACTAAACTTAAGAGATGCTCAGGCTCAACTTCAACAATAACTTTCATAAACTAAGGTCCTATGCATGTCACAATTGCTGAGGGAAACAAGCTAAACAGAAACACTGGAACCGAAAAGACAAAACAAGTTTGAAAAGTTTCAGTTTACATTTATGATTTTTTTTTGTCTTTTTGCTTTCTTTACAACCATTTTCACACCAGCATTACACACCCTGAGTAGCATTCACTGCCAGCTGGAGATTTTCCACGCGAGCGCCCACAAACTTAGCCAGGGCAGATCTAGCCTGGTCATAGTAACGTTTGGCATTCAGACGGGTCCAAAAGTCAGGGTGGACCTCCCGCTCCTCGTTGTACCTTGGGAGAAGAGAGAAAAATTGTGTTCATTGTAAAAACATTTCACAAGTGAAAAATAAGATGTATGTAAAGGCAATATGACCAGCACAGCTTGTTTTAAAGGGTCATGACAGGTAAAGATGAATTTATGAAAATATATTTGAATATCCTTACCATTATCACTGCCAGAGAAAGATAAAGACTTTTTATTATGGTGATTACAGTTCCTCTGAGGTTTCGTGCTTAGAATTTGAGCTATCTGGTCTCCACCCAGGTTTGGAAGCAAACAATGTATGTGAAATGGTTTCAAACCTCTTGCAGGAATATTTTTAAATAAATTTTGTTTGAATGAAGAGTAGGTGGAAAAGTGAGTATACATGTCTAGCAATCCCTTCAAAATAAATCTAAGCTTTGAATTTTGTCATCCAGATAAACATATAGCTTAAAAATCAGTATATATCTGGAAAAGTTCTTTTATGCAGTCAATAGGCATGTGATGTTTGTTTAATTTTTCATGTTCTGAATTTGAACTGCAAAGAAAGGATCATTTAAAGATGTTTTAACTGACATGTATAAAGAGTCATCCATCAAAACCTACTACATTTGTATTTTTATCTACTATATTGACACATTATATATAAACTATAAATTTCAAGTGACTTAAGTTTGAGCCAAATCATAAAATGATTATGAATCAGTGCATAAAAAAAATGCAACACTGATTTCTTATGTTTGAGGGATTCTAGGGATGCTGCTGTATTTTTTTTTTCCAAATAAGAGAAAAAAGTGCAGCCGTAATGGGCACAGCATAAAGGATTATACAAGAGCAACAGTTTGTTTATTTATATAGCCCATGCATATAAAGTGCAAAGAAGGGAACATTTTATAACCCTGACAAAGCAACAACAGCATGTTCACAGCTAATGGTTCTGATCTAAATCTACGCCACAACTTGGGAAACACAATCTTTTACAGATTCCTTCTTGCAGATTACAATTTTTCGCTGTGTGGCTTGATGGGATAAAATATTACGCAGCTTTAACAAAAGAATGCTCTTACTGTCTTAGACTTTTTTTGATACACAATTCCCGATCGATAGGGTAGATTTAGGTCAAAACCATAAATGGCTTCAGGTTTTAAATTAAAGCTTTCTCTTAAGTTTTCCTTAAGAGAATGCAAGTTGAAGAAATACATAACACAACAGAGATAGCATAAAATCATTTTTAAAAAGCTGAGAAAAAGGGCACAAACTGTGGGAATTGTCTTTGGATTTATCTCTAAGACAGACATTGGCTGTTAGACTTTAACAGTTTACGCATCATAAAGTGTATCAAAATGACAACCCAAAACTTACAGGTAAATTTGAGAAAAAAAATTATTTTGACACAAAATCTCTAAATTTTCAATCATGGATATACTGCGGCTTATCATAAAACTTTTAATTTCTTTTCAAAAAGGTGAGTGAACTGGGGCAACTAAAATCCTCACAATTTACTCACTCCTGCTGGAGCCTCAGTACCCTCCTGGGAACCGTTCCATAGCTGCCATGGTTGAAGAAAGCCACACTCGGGTCAAGCAGGAATTCTTTCTCTTTGATGTCGGCACCAAACTCCACATCTCCCAGGCCATCAGTTTCAAGAGAGTGATCATTTGGTGTGTTTCTAGGGACTGTTTTAAAACAAGAAAAAAAAAACAACTTTTAAAACTCACTGTTAAGGCTGCAAAGTCTGATGACCCTGTTGGTAAAAAGCATTGGGTCAAGAGAGTTCAAATTAGTTACGGTAAATTTACAATGTCGCACCCTACTTTGGACAAAAATGAAGGCAAGAAATCTAGAGTTATGCATCTTTAAAATGAAATTTAAAAACCCTAATTTCACTTACCAATATATCTAAAACAGTCAATTTGCAAGCGTTCCATGTCAAAGTTTTGTTTCAGCATAGCAAAGTCTGTATCAATTTAAAGGGTAAAACGAGTTGCACACAATGCTAAAAACAATACAAAAACTAGGAAAGTTTTTAAGACAACCTTTACCGTAGTATACGCTGAGGCTGCTTTCAAGACAGGGAAGGGGGGGGGGGCGCTCTAAGTCTTTAAGAGACTTGACAAGAATGAAGAGCTGGAGAATGCCTTGTTTCTTAGGTTTTTAAGCAAGATAGGAGCATCTATTTCCCTCGTGACTGGCCTGATCCTAAGCTCTAATTTACTAGATCTATATCATCTAAAAGCTTGATGGTCAAAACATGCTGCACTACAAGTACAATGCTAACTTCACTGTGAAGTTTTCACATTGCCATCCATTTTCAGCCACGATAGGAACAAAATATTGATAGCTCATGATCTAGATTAGGTCTTAATCTAGATTTAATTCTTGATCTAGTTGTGATGCCACCTAAATTTTAGATTTTCGAGGTTGGGTAACAAACTAACAGAGACTTTGGGTCGTGCTGGATCAATACCTGGAAGCATAACTGCAATCACAGCCGAGTAGATCTATAGTGCAAATTTATTCTTAAGTTGTTGGCCTAGATCTAATTATGATACCTCCAGCAAGATATATAGATCTATTAGTGATGTCTGGTTATGGGCCTCGATCTTTATAGGACCAGAGAAGATGGGCATTTATCGTCAAGTGCTGTTCGCAGTCAGTGAAAGTAGGCGTCAACCACCTTGGCGTCTACGGTTGATAAGCGCGCGGACATTTTTTGACTGCTGTTGACTAGACTCTTTATTGCACAAACACAGACGGCATTTTCGTGATTTTTTTTCTTCGCAATTTCACATTGGGTGGCCTTCAAAATGCGCTAAGATAGCTTGTTATAGATCTACGTGTGATTGACTGTATAGCAGAAACCGTTCCATATTAAATTGGCAACAAACGGAGCATAAAACTCACACACTTCCAAGTGCTTTGGATGGGTTTGCCACCCTGAGAGGGACCCACAGAGCATTGCCATCGACTTCCAAAATGAAATTCTCAATAAAAATTTTCTCGTGTAGGCTATTCCCTAGGTAGATCTAAACCTCACAACAGTACAGCGCTTATTCAAACTAACATGTGACTGCTTCGGTGTGACAAAGATTCTTTGTTTCTGATAGGCCCAATGCGCCGGAAAAAGCCAATATGATTTGTTGTTTATAAATTGTGATATTATGCTTGACAGGATGCATTATTTACACAATCATCACATCAACCGATCTGTACTTATATTTAAAAGAAAACCGATAGGGGCCTATAAATTCGATGTGCATACATTCATATCGACGCTTTTCATTGGCATTGCTTACAAGATCCGAAGCGCAATATTTTATGGTTTACTGTATAATAATTTATGTAGGCCTACTTGCATAGAAACTGAAGCTTTTTAGCGTAAGGAATATCCATGGAAAATAGGCTTCGTTTAATAAGTTGTGTCAAAGCAATCGGCAAGAAAAATGTTTGATAGTTTGTTGGATAATGGTCCATTTTATTATTCTTTTGTTTTTTGTTTGTTTTTTATTAATGCAGGTAGGCTTTTTGTTGATTGAAATAAAAAATTATAATTATGGAAGTACTTTTAAGACTTAGTATTTAACGTCTAGGCTATGAAGCCAACCTACTAGAACAACTATAGCGGGTAGTGAAAGGGGAGGGGGCGGGCCCAGAAAAGAATTAGTTGTCATGAAAAAAAAATATCAACTTTCTTGTTTCAATGATTTCTAAAAATCCATCTTTCCTTGTCTTGTCTTAATGTAGAAAAAGATGTTTACATTGCTTTCTACGTTTAACTCAGACTCAAGACTTTACAAGCGATCTTATGTCTATGAAACGGCCATGCCAATTTTTTTTTAAACGACTATTACCCTTGCATAACAAAACTTCTTTCATAGGTGAGCGTATGACTAGGCCGCCTGATATTGAGCATGGTGGCCTAGGCGCAGGGCCCATTTATTAAAAATTCATCTCCATACGGTTTTGTTTTGTTAATAATTTTTATATCTCTTCAACCGCTACGAACGGGAACGTTAATAGCATAACGATAGGGCATACAAGTCGCAAACTTTTGTTGTTATCTAGGTAACTGACTTTATGCGGGTACGACACACATCATTAGCAAAACAAGGCCTACAATGTAGTGTAGGCTACTCTTCAGGCGACATCTCATTAAATTCTTCTGACTTGCGACACCAGTGTCAACACGTAGGCTAGAGGGATGGAGTCGCAGTGACCCACAGATCTCAGAGCGTCATCTAGCAGAACGACCTCAAGGGACGTCCTGTTGCATTGATGTCTCTGTCTTGATCAGATCAAACTTTTTACAAGTAATTAAAAACACATTATTTGTGTGGAAATTGTTCAACTTCGATTCGATAGCTCCACTGCAAAACTAACATACGTGTCGCGATGTGTGTAGTTTCGCTAGACAGGCCTAACTACAGTCATTCACTGAAACTGTTTTGTAATGTCTCGCAACCGGTGAAAACGACTCGGATGTCGCAATTTCCATATTATCATAAGGCGCTTATAATAATGAAAATCTCTATATTTAGAAAAATCTATTTTTCTTAAGCTTCGAAACATTAAAAAGTGCATGGAATAATAAAAAAAAATTGTGACAAGATATATACAAGCGTTTTTGGATTTAAATTATAGAGAAATAAATTATCCTATTTTAACAGCTAGCCTACTCTATTTTTTCACAATCTGACATTTACATTTTTAGATCAAATCATTTTTTAACTTAACTTAACATGTTTTGTTTATAAATTCAGTAACCAATATTTAAAAGGGTAAATAGACTGTCTACATTACCTCTTGCATACGTAGTAACTTCATATTTTGTGTGGCGGCTTTAAATAAATGATGTACGACACTTTTAAAGCTTCATTTGAATATTTGACACAACTGTCGTTTCTTCCGCATTCAAACTTTTTTTTTATTTTAGTGTGGAGTTAGGCTTCACTTTGGCGGCCTCTATGGGAGGGAGTAATGCAGGGAAGAGGAGGGGCAAAAAGACAAGATTATGCACCAAAACATGCACAAATTATGCAGATTCAACTTGGAGAATTGATTCATAGTCCTGCTAATTAAATACTGGAATACAAAGTTTCGTTTAAGTATGCAAATACATTCTACAGTTTAGTCAGAACGGGGAGAGGTGTGTAAAAATGGCCATCTCTCTCTCTCTCTCTCTCTCTCTCTCTGTGTTGCTCTCTCTCTCTTGCTCTCTCTCTCTCTCTGTTGCTCTCTCTCTCTCTCTTGCTCTCTCTCTTGCTCTCTCTCTTGCTCTTTCTCTCTTGCTCTCTCTCTCTCTCTAAAAGCATAGCAAGCGTAGCAAACAATCCAATTAAGACATAGCTATATCGCACGTTTTTCGATTCCTAAGTGCTGGTGGTTTTAAACTCTTGTTTTACTTTTAGATGACTCTTTTTGTTGTATTAAAACTGATGTGACTACTGAAATTGTTCTCCTGATTTTTCTCTTGATTTCAGATTCCCGACAACCGACTTACTAAAAGGAAAAAAAGCCATTGTTCGCGTTGATAAAATAATCATAGATTGAGATGTTTGAGTGGCAGGCGGGCAAATTTTGACAGACAGGGAGAAAAATGAAAAAAAAATGTACAGACTGCCAATTTCAAAAGACAGAAAGTATCGTTGAAGCAAGAAGACAGACAGTAACGTTAAAAACAAGAAGACAGACAGTACCGTTAAAAACAAGAAGACAGACAGTAACGTTAAAAACAAGAAGACAGACACTCTAGAAGAGTCTTAAGAAGCATGTTTGTTACACACTCTTACCTGGTAGCATGGCGGTTCTTCTCGTCAGTGAGTGCAGTGAGAATAGAAAGAGTAGGCCTGCAGGTTACAACGCTTACTCTCAGCACTGACTACAATCACTATATTGTCTCAATCGTAACCTCACTGCATTGTTTTAAGCTAATCTCAGACAATCTTTGTAAGCTTACGTCAGACCGTTTTTATAAAAATATCTTAGACCATTTTAAAGCTATTCTCAGACAATATTTATAAGCTAAATATGTCAGACCGTTTTTATAAGAATATCTTAGACCGTTTTGAAGCTATTTTCAGACCATCTTTTGACTACTTTTTGTGCAAAACTAATTTCTTCTTCAGGGCCAGTTCAAGTTTGACAGAGCACTAGCGTTCACCGTCGTGTCTTGTTACCTAGTTTTCGTAATGCATAATGCAACCTCCCCCTTCACCTAGTAAGTAAAGCGCTAGCTACATTCTCTCTTCTCATTTTTTTGTTCATATAATGGATAAAAAAAAGCATGGCCTTATTAAGCTAAGGTTTGCTAGTAGATACTTTCTGACGCATCAAAATAACAAAAGCAGTGGTAGGCCTTTATTATTAAGGTTGCAATCAAAAGGATAAAATTACGAAGCAACATAAAAAATTCTTAGACAATATTGTAGCAACAATAATATTACTTATATTTTTTGTGCATCACGCGATTGCATATGCAGACCTTTTTTATTTTGATAAGAAGGCAAATTTTAATGCGCTTTATTCACGCTTTCTTTGGGGGTATTTTGCATTGTCATACATCTTCAAGCAGGTCTTTTTGTCTAGATTTTTCCTTTTCGGTTTGGCAGTTTCTTTTTTTACACAAATTTAATACTCAATGGGCTGGAATGATGAGAGGATATTTGTGAGCGAATTACCGTTAAAATTAAAAATTTGTTCTAACGAGAATTAAGTTGAAATCGATTGCGTTCAGATTCTACAACTGTTATAACTCCTCCTCCCCTTGCTACTACTACTACTACTACTAC
>BMAT01012819.1:25917-39080 GCA_019649035.1 Elysia marginata
CTCTACCCCTCGAGTGAGACATCTCTACTTAAATTATCTCTGGTACAACTGGACTTTGCTAATCGGGAAACATCGAGAGATGAATTTTTAAATCAATTTGCAGGATTTCCTGATTTGCCTAGCTACCTTTTCAACCCCAGCCATGCAATAATGGCAATCGGCCTCGTTTTTCTGCAAGAGTCATCTATTTAAGATCATAAGTGGTTTAAAAATTTTTCACTGCAATGATTTATTTAATATAATTGGGATTCAGCTCTTTCTTCAGTCATATAGCAGAATGACAAAGATAGTCATGCAGGCATGCGCGGCATGGCCATGCAATTATCTAGCAATGTCATGGCGTGGCAATAGGTTAAACTGGACCCATCTGGGTAATTCTTTGGTCAGGCTGATCTTGTCTGATTGAATCGCAGTCATTGAGTAAACAAGTCTGTCTAATGGGTTGCTTTAGGCACCGGCAGCTGTCATAAGCTTGTTTGTTAAGTGCGCTGTAAAGATGATTTGTTTATTTAGGGGAGAAACATAGTGACCAATAACAGCCACCGTTGCAACAGTACTAGCTTGCCGGTCGAAGACTTATGTACAATGACAGCAGTGCACTCATCGACTTTCAACAGCCATACAGTAGTCTTTTAAAAAGATTTCTTCTTTTTTTTTTTTGCCTCTTAATATACATGTAGATTTTATATATGCCTCCTGATATGCTGGGTCCTTCTTCCTGATTTAGAGGTTAATTTGCAGGATTTTCTGATTTTATTGATTCCCAGTTCCTGTATGTAAAAAAAGAAAAAAAAATTAATTTTGAACATTTTGATGTACAGTAAGAAAAGGTTTATAGTAGTTAAAATATTGTTTGTTACAGACTCATGATTCAAATTTCATCTTGGTAAAACACAGATTGTACAAAAATTCCGTAGACAAAAAGTTAAGCTTCACCTTCCTATTTTATAGGATGAATTAGGTTTTAGTTGCAAGTTTCACGGTAATAGCATGAAATTTTTTTTCTGTAAGACTGTTTTTCTTCAACTTAAAACTACATGTATTGATTCCTTGGGTTGCAGTCATATGCTGTGTGGACTGAAAAAAACATGGAATTAGTTAAATCTATCTCAGTATTATATTGTACTGTGTATTTTTGGGCAGAATTAATGGAGATAATTGTTTTCAGAATCTGAAGTCCCGGGGTATACCAATGGATCGGTGTTAGGGGACTTTGACTTCACCCCAAGCGGTCAAGAAAAGGTTGTGAAGTTCAAGGTCACAAGGGGAGACTACTCTCCATTGATGAGCATGCTAGTTGAAGAGCTTGAAAATGCAAAAGTAAGGACATATCCTTATGCCTTTTAATTTTTCAGCACTTTGAAAAGTTTGTCCCAGCAAAATACCTCATACCTTACAAAAAAAAAAAAACTCCACCCTCGCTTATTTAAAAAAAATATCAGAAATAAATTGGTATAAGATATCATTCTAATTTAAACACAGGGATGCAAGTTTTCCGATTTTAATCGGAATTCCGATTTTTTCGTCTCGCCCGATTTTTCCGATTTTCGTATTCCTGCTTCAACCAGACAATCAGCAACAAGAAAGTCGGAAAAATTATAAACTTATTAAAGTAAGAACTAAAACCGAGAAAAGACGACCGGAAAATCGGAAGCAATTACAAAAATCCTTTTTCCGATTCTATGGCGATACCGATTATTTCTTTTTGTTTATCCGTTAGTCGATTTCCGTTTATATTTTGTATGTAACCTCATCGCCCGATTTCTTTTTCAAGATAAGTTCGAAACTGTCCACACAATGGCCAATGGGCGTAAAAGCAAAAGTGAAAGTATGCTACCGATAATTTTTCTTGTTTATCTTTTTACAATCCGTGTAGTTCTAGGCCTATTCGTAAATAAAGTGATCTTACGATAATACAAACACATGGTTCTATGATTGTTCAAAACATCGAGAGTCCTTTACAATCCTTTCTTACATTACATCTAGATCTAGTCCCGAGCAATCTTGTGCACTTCGTCTTTTTAGCCAAGAGCGATCTTGTTCATTGATATTTCATATTGTGATTGCTGCACCTTGTTAACCTTTCTAGATCTGTTTAATTTTCAAGCAAGTGCCAGGCTAGAGGTTTAAACTCTTAGATCCAGTCGTTTACTCTTCAAATCTAGATCAGATCTATTCTATCTCTCTATAGATCTAGATTAGACATAGAGAAACAGTGTAGCTAGTCATTAACTGACTTAGCCTCACTGGCTTACACTAGAAAATCTAGATCTAGACTCTAGTAACAACTAACATTTACTAACAATCTAGATTATGATCATGGTGGCCATTCCAAGTCTAGTCCAAAGTAAGTTCTTGGATCAGAAATCTACAACATCGCATTGTGTTTCTATTTCAAAGAATAAATGAAGGAGAAAGACCTTCTTACCAAACTGGTGGCAAAATCGTTTTTGCTAGACACTGAAAGGCTGGCTTTAGTAATCAGAATAGCGCGCGCTTGGGAACTTCCATAAAAAAATTTCCTGCTTTTTTCTCATGAGCTGCTTGCATCCCTGTAGACAGAAAAAAAGTTTCTATTTACATAGAGTTTTAATAAAAAAAAAGTTAGGCTGTAAAAAATATAAACAACTGAAGTGAGATAGGTGGCAAACAAAGTGAGTTGAATGAGCACAACAGCAAACAGATTGATTTGACAAATGTGCAAGATAACATTATTTTATAAGTTTAGGCAGAGCAATGTTGGTGGTTAATTTAGCATGGATTTTGGATGGAAAGATGGGGGAAAATCATGGCTTTTTTACAACAATGCTGAAAAATACATAACAGTGAGGGAAAATAAAAATGAAATGGACAAAAATTGAATAACTTGAAAAATTTTTTTGAGAACATTGAAACATGAAAATGTTATGTCTTTTTTTTTTTTTTGTATATTGTAAAGTAGACAGAACATTGAAACATGAAAATGTTTTGTCTTTTTTTTTTTTTTTTGTATATTGTAAAGTAGACAAGGAATATTGATGTTAAAATTCAATATTATAAATGTAGGACAGCAAAGTTACAATTATTAATGCTGCTATTTCTAAAAATGCAAGAAGAAAATGAGAATAAGAATTGCAACTGTGTAAAATTTTTAAATGAACATTCTCATTTCTTTGGTTTAGGAGATATGAAATTCACATTGGTTTAATTAGATAAATGAAAGAAATTTCAGGTGTTTGATTCCCACTCCAGCATTTTGAGCAATTAGAAATCACAATTTCCTTTATTATTATGAATTGGGCGTTGATGTGTTTTTTGCAATAAAGATGAACTTGTAAATTAGTTTACCTAAACCTAATGTTTAAGGAATCCTGAAAAGTGCCAATGAAAATAGTGTGATTTATTGTGTTACTGTTTTAATAAACATTTTTTTTGTGTTAGGATAAAAAGAAGGAAGTGTTCAATTCTTGGTTTCTTTTGGTTACATGGCACTGGGAGGTAAAAACTAAGATTGAAAAGTTTTAAAAGCTATGAACAGATTTCATTTGAATGTCTACAAGTACAATCCATTCTGCTATAGTCTTTTTATAATTCTATTTTAACTTATTTACAACTCCACATAATTCTTGTGCACTTCTACCCTACAGGAACAAGCTGCAAATGATAATGAAAGAAACATGCTTGTGGAATATATAAAAAGTTTCTCTACTGGCTCACTTCCTGCACACAAAGATGGATCTCGTTTCTGGATTAAAAATAAGGGGCCAATTGTTGAAACGTAAATAAGTGTTTTAGAGAGAAAATGTTGATTTCAAGTGAAGTGTGCTAAACTTAGTTCAGTATGCCAGGATACCTTTTTTAGAAAATAATTCTTTATTGGTTTGAAATTTTTTTAAAGCTAAAACTAAAGGCATGTTATACAAAATTGAGACAAACTGAAGTTTATATATTCAGGATAATTTTCTGGTAAATATTTTGTCAGCCTTTTTACCTTTTGTAAGATTAACTGACCTTATAGTAACAAAGTGTTGTATTTTTAACTTTTGGAAATCTTATTGCCAAACAGTTGGAACATTTTTCTAGCTAGAAATCCTTTTTTAACCTCTTGTAAAATTAATACTAAACACCAAAAAAGCAAAAAAGCTAACCTTGTCTAAATTATCATCAACTCAGCATTATCTGTATAGTACACTGCAATAGTCATTTTATTTTTTTCTGTATTTTCCCTAGATGCTAATTCTTTTGTTTAGCAAAATTATAAGTTAGAACAATCAAATGTGATTAAATTCCTTCACTCATTCTTAGGTCATGTTTTTTAGATTTCTTTTTATTCATCAATTGTTCTTTGTTCAACCTACAGCTATATTGGATTCATTGAATCTTATCGAGACCCTTATGGTGTGCGAGGAGAATTTGAAGGTGTGTAGGCCCCCCTATTTGTAATTTTCCCATGTTACCTTAAATCTATGTGCAAATAAGTGTCAAGACTTATAAAATAGTTTTGTATATTTAATCTTTGTGAAAAAAAGTGAGAGAATTACATTTTTAAGGTGTAATGCACCCATTTTATGATGATAAAAAAATTAATAAATGTTAGTAGCAGTATAGTATGGCTACATCTCCAGATCCAGGCTACCAGGTGTTCATCAGCGTTATGGACTGTTTCATATCCACCATCTAGTTTGGTAACTGGGCAGTTTAAAACAATGTGATCTGTTGTTTCAAGAGCCTTGCTACATAGCTGGCACATTAAAGAGCCTTTCAGTTTCCACTTGAGCATCATATAGGTGGTCTTTACATGTCTTGTCCGAAGGTGGTTATCACCCAGTTCTTTCTTTTTAAGTTGAAGCCAGGGAGAGTTGGGTTGATTAGTATTATACTTCCACCTGTTTTTCCCATTCTTTCCTCCATCCCTCTGTTGCATTCAAGATTTCAATCTTTGCATTTTAGAAGGGGTTTCTTGACCTCAGTCTTCTTGTTGGGGCCTCCTTGTATATTTGTTTCAAAGGTTTGTTGTCTGCCATATCCTTGATTCTTTTTATTATTTTCTGTGTCGCATCTTCTCGCCTGATGTGGGGAGGTGCATTTGAGCTTATGGTAGGAAGCCACTGGATCGGCGTTGATTTGAAACAAGCCACCTATTGTTCTCATCGATTCATACAGTTTTACATCAACCAGCTTGGTGTTCGGGCTTATGGTCCACACAGGAGCGCAATATTCAGCTGCACTGTAACACATTGCAAGAGTTGATGTTAGCAGAGCAGATTGTGAGGTGCCCCATGTTGTTCTTGCAAACTTTCTCAAGATCGATTTCTTTTCGCAATCTTGTTGGCGCATCGTTCGAGATATTTGCGGTAGTTAAGTTGTCTGTCTAGAGTGACACCCAAATTCTTGGGGCTGGGATCTTATGGTAATATCTTGTTTTTAACTTTGATGTTTAAAGTTTGTAATTTTTCGTGGTTGTTCAAATGAAATGCGGTTGACACTGATGTTGTTGTGTGCATTTTCAGGTATCAGGTGTCGAAGTATTCCTTTAGAGCAATTGTATCTTTGTTGAGAGTGTCTTCTATTTATGTCCATTCTTTGTATTGGTTTGTTAAGACCCAGTCGTCTGCATAACCTAGTTGAGGAGAGTATGTTCCCGGCATGTTACTGATGTAGATGTTTAAAAGGGTTGGCGCAATAACTGAACCCTGATTTACTCTTTTTGCCTCTAAGGATCACATGGATCTGTCTAGTGCCTGTCGTGAGAAAAAGGATTTTCAGAATTTTTAGGCACAGAATCAGTTTTGCAAGCTTAAGCATGAGTCCTCCTGTCCAAACTGTATCATAGGCTGCAGAGAGGTCCGTAAGGATAGCCCCAGTCTTTAGTTTATTTTTCAAAACCTGCCTCAATGTGAGATGTAAAAGCTAGGACCTGTTCTGTTGTTCCTCTTTGTGGTCTGAATCCTACCTGCCACACTGGTATGTTAGGCTCAAGATAGGGTGTTGTTCTGATGAGGATAATTTTCTCTAACAGCTTATAAAGACAGCAGAGCAGTGGTATAGATCAGTAGCTAGATGCTTCATTTGCTGGTTTCCCTGGTTTGAGGATAGGGACCACTCGCGCATGTTTCCATATTTGGGGGTAGGTGCCTTTATCCAGAATGTTCGTCATTGCTGCAGCCAACCAATCTATTGCATGTTGTCCCAGATGCAGTTATCATGTCCGGATAGATCCCGTCAATACCTGCAGCCTTGCCGTTTTTCCTGCTTTTATTAGCCTTTTCCATTTCTTTATGTGTTATTGGTGCACCAAGGAAAAGGTTAGATGATTTAGTAGCCATGATTGCTCTTTACTCTTTCCTGATCTGTTTCTCAAAACTCTGATTTGGTGTGTGTTTTCCCCTCTCTTTTATTTCTTCAACAATTTTGTATGGGCTGATGAGTCGAGCGCTCTTTGTAGGGCAAGAGTCAGGGTCAAACTTTTTGATTGTTTGCCTGCCATGTCAATAAGAGTGTGTAAAGTCCATGTTTTCAACAACTTCTGTCCATCTTTCTTTGCGTCTTTGCTGGAGCGACTCAAGTAGTTCTCAGATCCTTTCATAATCATCTAATAGCTCTTGGCTGGGCTCTGACCAACAGGGTATGTACCGTTCCCTGAATCACCTTGGTATGTGTTTCTTTGCTGGGCTTATAATGAATTGTGTGAATCTTTTCATGTTGTCAGAAACTGGCTTTATCCTTGGCAGGTTTTATCAATGTCAATTTTGTAAGCCTCCGAGTCAGCTTTCCTGAAATTCCAGCGTGGTTTGGGTATTCCTGCAATTCTTGGTACGATGATGCCTGTGGTAATGACCGTAGGGCAGTGTTGGCTCCGAGGAAAATCAGTGGGTACTTCTCTTTTTGCCTGAACGCTCCCCTTATTTTGTGTAACAAAGGCTAGACCTGGTGTGTATTCCTTTCTCCAATGAGCTGACTTTGAAGTGTCTTTGTCTTTGGAGTTGTAGAGAAGAGTTGCATTCGATTGCTCTGCCCACTGGATCTTGTCATTCCCTGCCTTGCTTAAGTTGTCATCTTGATATCCCCATTCAGTATGGTGGCTTTTGAAGTCTCCCATCACAACTGAAGGGTGATTAACAACTTGTACAGGAGGGCTGTCCCAGTTAAAGGTGGAAGGTTTTTAGATGTTGTGGACTTCTGCATCTCCGATTTTGATACAGGATCTTTGTGTTCCATTGCTTTCAGTCCTGCCACCAAGATCAATCACCTGAGCTGGTTCCCTTGCCTATATGGCTAAATCATATTGTGGATGGTTCTGTCTGTTGACAATTGAGTATCCAGGGATGGTGTATCTCAATGGTGGAGCGTTGTTATCTAGGTGGGTCTCTTGGATGAGTGCTGTGTCAATCTTCTATGTCTGGAGAAGTTTTGCAACATATTAATTTTCATCATGTATATTCCCTCTATATTAAGTGACATTATCTTCAATCTTGATCCAAGGAGTAAACAGTCATCATTGTTGGGTGTGGAGTCTAGCTGATTTTTCGAAACTGACAGACTTCCATCAACAGTAACATGGTGCTTTTTATCCTTGGCGGCGAGCGAGCCAGTATGGTAGCTTTTCTTCTTTTTTATGATTAGAGGAGGTTGGTCCAGTCTTGCCTGGACTCCGGGTTGGATCATTCCTAGTCTGTCTCGTATCCATCTGCTGTCCCAGTATGATTGTGTCTGTGTGGTATCATCTTAAGGGTCTGTGGAGTATGCAAACCCTTGCACGATGGCAACAAGATGATCCGTTGCAAGACAAAAAATATAAATGTTAACTTGTTACTAGCAGTCTTATATTTAACAATCAATTCTGATACTAACCTACATATAACAAAATTTAGCTGAAGTTGTTTTGCTTTAAGTATGTAACAAAAAACATGACCGTTATACCCTTCTCAAATCTAAAAATTAATTAAGTCTCTTTGTAATGAAAGTTAACTAATAGCTACGATGGTAATGCAATCTAACTATTTTATTTATTAGACTTCAAGGAAGGCTGTTTTAAAGAATGCTTTGTTCTCACTACAATTTTTTTGTATCCAATAAAAAAACTTTTTTTTAAATCTTCAGGGTTTGCAGCAGTTGTCAACAAGACCATGTCTGCCAAATTTACCCAGCTTGTGGAGAATGCTCAACACCTTCTTGCCCACCTGCCTTGGCCTGCAGAATATGAAAAGGATACATTTCTGCGCCCAGATTTCACATCTCTGGATGTTCTTGGCTTTGGTGGAAGTGGTATTCCAGCAGGCATCAATATCCCAAACTGTGAGTGAAGTATAGTTCAATAACTGAAATTTGCTTGAAATCAGTGAAATTAATGGGAAAAAAAGTAAGAATAATAGCTTAGGATTATAGAGTTAAGTCTGTCCAATCAAATTCAGCCTTAGCTTAGATGCAACATTTTGACCTTAGTTAAATCAGATAAAACAAAAACAAAAAGCTTGATTCATCATGGTGATTGGTTTTTAATTTACGGTATTTGTGGTGCTAGGCAAAAATATACTTTATTCTGCTAACAGTCTTGCTGTATATTGTAAATTCTTACAGCTAATAAGGATTGCATAACTTAGTAATCCTACCATCAACACCATCATCATCATCATCATCATCATCATCATCATCGTAGCCTTTATCACCCAGTATCTGTTTACAGGCCTCAAACATTATACGTCACCGCCTTCGGTCCTGGTATCTTCCTGAAACTTCTTTCCCCAAAAGTCCACCTCTCTTCACATTCTTTCAAACAAGTCAATCTTGCTAGGCCTCTGATAAAGATTAGTTAAGAGGCCATAGGGTGATGAAGAAATTTGAAATTTACAGTGAAGAGCATCAGAACAAGTCTCATGGATACAGTGGTCAAATTCAATATTGTTTTTAAAACGGCTCAAACCACATAGAAACTTTTTATGATCAAATTTCCTGACTTATGTGATTATGTAAGTGTAAAAAAGCTTATCTGATTTTATCCATTTTAAACACATCTGCACAAAAGGAACAGAAAGAAAACCATTTCATAATTTAAATAAATTTGTTAGGATAACCCCATTGACAAGTAAATGTAAATTTTATCAAAGAAAGAAGTTCAGTTTGTCAGTAAATATCTTAAAACAATCTTGTGTCCCTAGGTCAAGCAGAAAGATGCTGGACAAAAAAAAATCCTACTTCTTAAAGATATGCTAAGGTCTATGTTCAGGGCTGGCATGCAATATATATTGACATAGTAAGATTGTACATATGACCTTTTTTGTTTTCACATGGCTTGCAACCAGTCATCTGGAACCGCTACACTGTCTTGCTGCGTCTATCTGTGCATGATACGTTTTTGCGTCTTGCAGCTCATAAAAGAAAGTCTTAGCCAATCAGTGTTTGCTCAGCTCGCTCTCTTTTTTTTAGCAGAGGAGGAGAAACTGCACCAGGCCTGCTGCCATATTGGCGACACTTCAAAATAAAATTTTGAAGATGCTTTGTATAAAGATAATAAATGAAACGCTCAATTTTCAATCACCTATGTTGCTTTAAAAAGAAGACTAAACCAAAAAGTAGGTATTGAAAACAATTTATTTCAATCAGGCTATCTTTAGTACACATGGGTTTTTCTCTATCACCTACGTCTGTCTCTGTTCAGGAGACCTTTCCACAAAATGAAACCAAGAATCTAGATCTAGATTAGTTCAAAATTGTTTTGTTTCCTAATTTTTGTTTCAAAATAAATTCAGTTATACAGGAAAAAGCTATTATTCAACTAATATAACAAAAAAGAATGGTTGACAGTCACAGAATACTAAAACTTTGTCTTATGACAGGGCTAGCGATGTGTGTGTATTTGTGTATAGTGTGCTTGGCAAGTCAGGAGGGTATGTAGGCTCAAATGCAAATGTCCATTTGCCTTGCATTCTATCCAGTGGGTCTTAAGTCACAAAGCCTAGTTTTGAGATATAGGCTTTCAATGTTTGGTGGGTGTTCAGAAGTCAAAAAAAAAATTGTAGATATTTACATTTAAACCACTCCTGAACAGTTTTCATACCTGATTCATATTGAAATTCCATGTTTTGTGTGTTTAAGTTTAATTTTTATTGTTGGTTAAGCCTTTACACCTTTATAGTTGTCTAAATTTTAAATGCAATTTTCTCTACTTTCAAAATTTTATAAGTCTTAACCCTGCCAACTTCAAATGTTTACAACTTTTACAACTTAACACAGAAGAATGAAAGAGCTTTTCTGTTTATTGTATCTGAAAGTAGAGGAAATAAGCTTCTCTGTAATACAAATTTATAACTACCTTCTAATTTTGACTCAAGACTTGTTTTGACCAGTTGTAAGACTTTTTTGTGCTGAGCAGAATCTTAGCTATACTGGAGCGCCTGTTGTAGAAGCATTGTTCAAGGAAGCCCAAGTAAAATTTAAGACCGTTTAGCTACAAAACCTTCTTCTTGAAAGCAGTTACATAGGCACCAAGATGATTTTTTTCAAAATTTAAAGTCTCTTGAAAAAGGTTAAAAAGTTGCCATGGCCTTTTTGAAATTCTCACTACATCTGCTTTGTTTTTAATTACTCATGGTTCTTTTCTTGCAGATGATGATATCAGACAAGCAGAAGGCTTCAAAAATGTATCTTTGGGAAATGTTCTAACATCTGGTTACAAAGATTCAAAAATTACTTTCTTGCTTGAAGAGGATAAGGTGAATATTTATAATACGATTGGTGGACACTTTTTAAAGCTTTCCTTTAAAATCAGAGCTTTAAAGCATTTAGCAACTGCAAGAACCTTTTCTGAAAAATACGAAAGTATATGGTTGCAAGATATAAAAAAGACAGATTGTTTAAGAAAGCTTAAGAACTAATATTATGTAAAAGCTTAAGATTTTAACAATATATCATCTCAGAAATCTGAAAATAATTATGTGATGAATAAGGTGTTTTTCATCAAATATAGAAAAAGTTGAAAAATTATTTGAAGAAGTAGAACTTTAAGAATGTGTACTTTGTTTAAAAGTTTAAACTCTAATTTTCTCTTTCATTTTTTTACATTAATTAAATAAGTTATGACATCTTTTTCTTTTATCTTTTATCTTCATCTCTTTATTCATTTTTAGGCACTGTACACCAAATACAAACTAAGTTCTTTTGAAGTACAAGTTGGACTTCATGAATTGCTTGGCCATGGAAGTGGAAAACTTTTTATGGAGGTAATTCCCTTTCTTATGAATCTCTCATTAGGTCCTTAGATCTTACATTTTCTGTTCAGACTTGCTGTGTATTGATTTTGATACTTTTCTCTCACCTTCTATAATATTTTTTTTTCAAGATTCAAGATTCAAAATTCTTTATTGATCCCACTAGGGGAAATTCTTGGGACAAGCTTCTCATAAAAAACAAAAAACAGTTATAAACCTAGACATAGAACGTATAAATTAAAAATGTTAGTATAAATCATTAACTTTAACTTTAAATCACAGCCTTTTTATATATAATAATTATCTATATACTAATATCACACTCTTAAAAAGCAATCAAAGTATATTCGTAGCATAAAAATTATTGGCAATATAAGTATGGAGTATTTAGATCTAGATTGTGGGAAATATTCTTTTAAAATTTTTATTGTGTAACGAAATCGATCTAGGTATAAATGAGTTAGCGTATCTCTGTGTTCTAGCTTTTGGGGCCCTTAGCCTTCCACTACGCTTGATGACTCTCGTGCTAAACTCTGTCCATAAAGGGTGTGTTAGGTCATTTCATATACAGTCTGTCTTTTGTTTTGTTCTCCTTTCGCAGATAGTGTCTAAATCGTCTTGGTTTTTACCCACCACTCGACCCCCTTTCCTAATAATTTTGTTCAGGCGCTCCTTGTCGTGCTTACATAAATTCCCCCCCCAGCATATAAGGCCGAATGATAAAACACTGCTCACAAAAGATGAGTAAAATATTTGAAGCAATTGTTGATTTACTTTAAAAGACCTAAGCTTGCATAGGCAGTACAACCTTGTCTTTGCCTTATTAACGATATTGTCAGTATTTTGCGCCCAAGTAAGACCATTGTCAATAGTAGTTCCAAGGTACTTAAAACTATTAACTCTTTCAACTTCTCTTCCTTTTATTTTCACTGCTTCTGGTGACGAACTATTTTTCCTGAAATCAACCACCATTTCTTTTGTTTTATCAACATTCAATTCAAGATAGTTATTGTCACACCAATCAACAAAGTTATTTATTTCTAGAAGATAAGAGGTGTCTCTGTCGTCAGTCACTAATCCTGTCATTACAGTATCGTCAGCATATTTTGCAATAATGCAGTTTTGGTGGGAGGATCTGCTGTCAGAAGTATAGATGGAAAAAAGAAAAGGGGAGAGAACTGTACCCTGCGGTCCCCCAGTATTTGTTTCTATCAGACGGGACGATGTTTTTGTGTTTAATTTCACAAATTGAGGTCGAAAAGTAAGGTAATCTAGCACCCATAAAATAACAGATGAGGAAATATTGATATGTGACATTTTGTTACAAAGGATGTGAGGTTGTATTGTATTAAAAGCACTAGAAAAATCATAAAACATCAATCTAATAGTTGTACAAGGTTGTTCCAAATGAGTATATATATATTTAGTAAAAGTAGAATAGCATTGTCAACACTTCTTTTTGCTCTATAGGCAAACTGTAAAGGATCAAGAAACTCTGAAACCAAAGGCTGCAAATGTAGCATCACACATCTTTCAAATACTTTCATTACACATGAAGTTAGCGCAATGGGTCGAAGATCATTCATACATGTAACAGTTTGCTTTTTTGGAACAGGCACTATACATGACGTTTTCCACGCTTTTGGTACCTTACATTCTTTTAATGACATGTTAAAAATTTCACTTATTATACCGCTCAGTTGCTCGGCACACTTCTTCAACACCTTGGGTTTCACTCCGTCAGGCCCCGAAGCTTTGTTGGGTTTAAGCGTCAGCATTGCTTTGCATACTTCGGACTCATCAATCACAATTCTTTCTCTATCGTGTAATAAACTCTCTAACAGCGCACTCTTGCATTCTTCTCTTTCTTGCACAAAGTCATGACAATCAAATCTTGCGTAAAACTTATTTAGATCATTTGCGTAACCCTCTTCTCCTTCAACACTGTTGTTCCCCTTTTTCCCCTTACACCCAACCATC
>BMAT01012819.1:57439-72878 GCA_019649035.1 Elysia marginata
AAAAAAAAAAAAAAAAAAAAAGCAACAAACAAAAACAAGCAAAAGACAAACAAGCAAACAAACAAAAAAAAACAAAACTCACACACAAGAATCTACAATCATCAAACTCTCCCCCACCCCCTAAAAATAATAATAATAAAAAGGGGAAAAATTGTCCAGAGGTGGCCTACATTTAGTTTGTTAAATTATATCACCAAAAGTAGGGAAAACAAAGCAGTCCATCACCGAAAGTAAATCACATAACATAATCATCTTGATTGAAAAAAAAATGGAACACGCACGCAAGTCAACTTCACAAACATAATAATATACCCCGGTTGTAATAATGCAGCATTAAGTTGAATGATCGGCTAAAATAATCATGCGTAGGTTTGATCGGAGTGCGGTAGAACATGGCATAATTTTGCGCATACATTATTATTTCCACTTGATTCAGCACCTCAGTGTTGTACGGTATTTGATTAGGGTGATCGACACTCTCTCCCATTTAGATCTCTCTCGAAAAGAAGCTTATTCACACTGCTTACAGGTCACATATGCACAATGTCACCTTAATACTGGGCTTAAGGTAGATTTACGAAACACCTCTTACATTAGGAATAAGAGTAAACAATAGGTCTAAGGGATAAGTTAATTACACTCATGAATTTCTTAATTAACTTTTTCAACCTTTATCCTGATAAAAAAATGAAACTTAAACCATGCTTTCTCGGGCATAGGGGAAGGGCTTATGATTGTAGATAATCAAGAAGAGACATTGATAGATATTTCTGTATAAGAGGACAAAAGTATAGAGCCTAGCAAGATATGTTTTTAATTGAAATATTATACCTTTTGTCACCCGTGTGAGTGTGAGGTCAGGGGAGCTAATAATTACACCAACCGTCTTCCTATCGTGCGTTTTCCCTGTATAGTAAGAGGTTGCTAAAGTTAGGACAAAAAACCCCACAAGTTCATGAAACGGAAATAAAAACAACAACAACAACAAAAAATCAACAAAAAAAACACAAACTCTTTATATGCATGTAGTTCCTGTCAAAGGACTGATGATGGCAGTAGGTAAAAGCCGAAAAGAAACCTCTAGAGAGATGCCTCCATCTTCAAACAAGAAACCTCTCCGGATTGCGCCGTGTTACGTTAGAACCTTCTACTAGGCAGGTAGGCCTATGTGTACAGGGGCTCTAAATGAAATGCGTCAGAATAGGTTGATCATACTAAGAATCAGCCAGACCCTTTGGATACAGTATAGACAGAAACGTCTGCAGACTGGAGTGCTTATTTTATTTTCACTTCAGACAGGGGCCACATATAGAAGACGTAGGAATCATACTCAGCAAGCCTGCTCAAAGAATACGAAGAGGATGGGAACCCCACGAGAATTATCATGACATCAATATGATAAAAAAACAAGAGAATAAACATTAATATAGTGCAGATCTGTGCCCAAACTCATAACGCACAGAAAGAGAACAAAAAAAAGAACTCTACAACAGAGTTCAAGGGGAAATGGACAGGCTGCATTCTACAGATGTAAAAATTGTGGTGGGAATTTCAAATGCAAAAGTTGGCTCCAATTTTGGGTATGAAAACGTAATGAGCAAGCATGGCATGTAAGAGATGACGCCAATGGAGAAAGGTTTTCAAACATGTGCACACTAATGGTTTAATCATTGGAAACAAATGTTTCCACACAAAAGAATCCACAAAGCCACCTGGATATCGCAAGATATAAAAGCAGAGAACCAAACATACCCTTTTTTCATATCACGTAAGTTTCAAAGCTCTCTTAAAAACAAAAGATTAAGAGTTCTTAGAGGAGCAGGCATTGAATAGGACAAACATTTATTATTGGCTATACTAAAATTTCGCCTCAGAACATGTAAGAAAGCAACTGAAACTCGAAGACCTAAGTAGGCCTACTAAGTCGGCTTATTAGAGGGCAGCATAGAAAAAGAAATTTATATCACTTTGAAAAACAAATATCGAACCCCATAGATAAAGCCCCATTGGAAAAATATTAAACACCCACAAGTAAAAAAGTCCCCGGGAGAGAGGAAAGGGAACACAAAAACTGGATTAACGCAGAACCCCTGAGATTGGATGGAACAAGAAAGAACTAGTGAATAAAAGTAGGACAAGAGATAGCCAGACAGGAATACACGGAGACAGCAAAAGGGGTGAAAAGAACATCTCTAGAAGAAAAGGTGGAAAAGGCAGCACAAAATGACAAGAATTCTCCATCAGACTACGGAAGTCATGTCAGGCAAGTAAACCCTTCCAGGTGTCCCAGTCAAAGTTAGCCAGAGAAACACAATTTTCAACAAGCAAAATATAAAAATGAGGTGGACGGAACATTTTGAAACCTTTCTCAAAATACCCCTATCAGATAGCCAACGACATACAATTTCGGCAAGGTAGGACCTCCTTATTAACTTTGATACATCAACGATGGCAAGAAAAAAACAAAAACAAAAACAAAACAACTGCAGCTGGACCAGATACAATATTACCAGAAGCATTAAAGAAGGATGCAGAAACAACAGATGAGATGCTGCGCAGACTGAAGAGGAGGGAAACAAGCGCTGGAACACCAAAAAGATACAGACCTTTACAAACACTTGTCTGAGAAATATCTTGGACAGCAGAAAAAAAACACACACAGTCACAATTATAGTGAGAAAAGCATGCGCAATGGAGAAACAAGAGATACCCATTATAACCATGTCTCCCCCAAAAAAAGGCAACCAAAAACCAAGTAAAACAAAAAACAAATGATTGAACCAAAATTTAAAGAAGCATACAATCATACCATTCAAGAACATAGTCAAGATAGACATTACCTTTGCACGATGACCAGTGCAGATAGAGTCTTCAAAATTTATTTTTACAGTTTTTCTTTGAAGTACCAAATTGGGACATCTTTGGCTTTCCGCTGCCACCTTTGAAAGACTTCGAATACATGTATTTAAGCTCTTATAGGCACATAGCAGAAATATCATCAAGAAAACACACGCGAAAATGGTCTTTCAGAATGTGGTTCTTCAGAAGATTGCTCCGAATATTGTGGAAGACAAGAAAACCAAACCAAACAGTCCTGAATGAAGCACATATAAAAAGTGACACGTCAAAACAATTCGCAAATATGAGGCAAAGATTTCGGATATTATGAGAAGGGAAAGACTTTACTACCAGTATCTAATGAAAAGCAGGAGCAAGTTGTAGCTGGACTAACGAAAATGCTTCGCACAGGAAGGGTGACGGAGATATTATCGGCAATGAGGGATTGAGAGGCCTAAGGATATAATGGCCAACGCTCCACTGCACGGCATTTAATGATGATAGTTCAGGCAATTTAAACTGCTTTCCTTCGTTAATATCGTCGCCACTTCTCTTAAGCGCTGTGTACAGATGCTTAATTGAAAGTAGGAAATGTTTAAAGATGTATTATTATAGCTTATTTTTATAAAACGCTCGTTCATTTTTCTTGTCCATGTATGAGCAGCTGAAAATACGGTAGATGTACAAGTAAGAGGGTCCCTTAAAAAGTCTTTTACTGAATAAAGAGAAAAGAAAGGAAATCGACAGGGCACACAACGAGGACTACCAGATAACAGATGGACAAAAAGAGTAATGGAATGGCAACCCTAGAGAGGAAAAAAGGTCAACAGGCAGGCAGCCAATGAGATGGACGGACATCATTGTAAGACAACGGAAATGTCCAAAACGGAAAGAAGTGGCAGCTGGAGACGGAGGGTTACATTCTACAGTGGATGGACACAACCACATCCTCTGAAGACTTTGTTATGAACTTTTTGTGAGTTCTAAACATACACAACCTTTCGCGCACTAATGGTGCAGAGTGAGTAGGGTGATGTTTCAAATAACTTACTAGGATATAAATACATAAATTATTTCAATTTGCTTTACGCACATGTGCCGTGAGAACAAAATAACCCTAAAGATGTCCACCCGTACCCCTTCCTCTTGTCTACCTGTCGTTAAAGCCCCAACCATACCGAGTATTGCATATTTGCAATATGTATAAGAGGTTACCTTTGAACACACCCAATACATAGTCTATCTTTACATTCAATTCGTCATATGTTTAGGTTGTTATGAACTCACATAATTGTATGTATGTGTGGATTGGGACGGGGTCACTGTGTTACACGTTCCCTAACAAAGACGCTTTAACCCACGTACTGCTTGAGGACAAACAGGGAAATATAAGCTAGACAGAAACATTCTGTATGCACAAACGAGATTTAGTTAGTCTCTTGTTCTTTGATAGATAAAAGGGAGAATTATGGGAATAGTAATAAGAGAGAAAATTGGGAAAGAGGTAATGGATTTAAGATAGTTGGGCTATAGAGAATGAGGCAAAGAAAGCAAGAAGAAATAAATAAATAGGGGAGAGAGAGATAGATAGAAAGAGAGAGAGAGAGAGAGAGAGAGAGAGAGAGAAAGAGATATAGAGAGACAGAGAGAGAGACAGACAGAGAAACAGAAAGACAGACAGACAGACAGAGACAGGCAGACACAGACAGAGACAGAGAAAGTAACATTAAAAACAATGGAGAAAGAAGACCTAGAACCTGCGATTACTCATCGATAGGACGATTGTTTGGCTCGTATCCAGGGCGTATGAGTTGGAACTGGGACATTTCTTTCTTTAGCAAACGCCATTTAATTTTTTTTTTCAATTCTTTTTTTTTCTGTGTTTCAAAACAACGAAAGTTTTAATATCTTTCCACAAAACATGGCTAAATTTATGAAAATCTTGATGCTTGTAAGTTTAGAAAAACGACTTGTTTGAAACAGCAACTTCATTGAATGTAAAAAATATGACACCCGACTCATTCACCCACGACGCGAGACATTTGGAATCGCTTGTTTTTTTCTAACTCGCAAAACATTTTTGATGTTCTGAACACAGAGGTTGCAAGTGGGACGGCAAAGTTTGGTAATCCCTTTTTTTCATGTTATAAGGAACATAAGCGGAGACTATGTAGGACGATAATGAACAGTTTTATGTTTATAAAAACTTTATTGTTTTATTTGTTACAGTAAAATACAAAGCATTAGGGTATTTCCCAGCAGTGGGTAAAATGAATTCAGCGAAAGGAAATGTTATTATATACGTTGTAATCAATAGCGTAATAAGGAGCCCCCTCTAGTCAACTTATTTAAAAAACGATGGAAAAAATATGATATTGATTTTTTAAACCAGTTTTGATCTAAATAATGCAAAGGATTTATTAGGTTATCTAATAATAGATAATGTATCAAATCTTTTGACCTGTTTATACCCAAGGCGATGCAAATAGTTTGAAATAAAATAAACCATGCACAGATACAGGAGCAATGGGCCAGTGATAGATATATGACGGTAAACAAACAAAAAGAGTCAACAGTAATGGGTATATGAGGCGACTGGTTATATATATGGACATTATTCCGAATGAATTATATAAAAGGATACAAGGTCAGATAGGCGTCCAAATTGGTAGGCAGATAGATGGTCGGATACTTAGATCTTAATTGTGACAAGCAGGATACATATACAGTAAATAGATAGAAAGGCACATGTCATTATAAATTGCTAGTTGCACAGATAGTCAGATATTTAGATGCGTGGACAGTTAGTAAGTTTCACAGGACTTGGTCAATATGTAGGAGGCAGATTAAAAAAAACGATGAATGGATACAGATTATATATAGGTAATTAGGTAAATCGATCGGCAAATAGGTGGTTGGATGGACAGACAGATAAATAGATAGATATCATAGCTTCTGGGGTAAGATAATACAATTAGTAGAGTGCTCAACCTCAGGAGCGTTCCAGGACCCAATAACTAGGCTATCGTGACAATTAAAAAGATAGACAGATAGATTGGTAGATGAATAGATACAAACAGATAAATGAGTAAAGCTTTGCACAGAAATAGGCCTATGTAAACGCCCGTAGGTGGATACAAAGGTGTTTATTTAGATAAATAAAAATACGCATGTCATTCATTGCAATCTTAATTCATACGCCCTATACCATTGTGGATAGCATGAGTATTGGGATAACCTACTTTTTTGTTATAAAACAACGAGTAAATTACCTGGAAGCTTCGTATTTTTTAATCTCTCGTCGCTTCTTTTCCAAGTAGCGCTTGGTTGCCCAGATGGGTTTCTCCGATCTTTTATTCCACAAGCACCAGTTCATGATGGTCCAGCCGTCTAGCATGCGAGGCGTGTGGCCGGGAGACAGTTGTTGCTGCATGAGACGGGCAAACCGTTCCGCCCTGAGGTCTTCTTCCGTGTCATCCTCAATCTCTTCAAAGAAACGAGAACCTCGCCTGGAGCTCCGCCGAGAAAACAAAGAGTCTCGCCTTGCATAGAGTTCGGAGTCCCTTCTTGCCTCAGCTCCATAAAGAGACCGCTTTCGCGGCACAAAATCTGCGTCAGACTTGGCCGCAGAATCCACCACATCAGAGTCTGTAGCTGTGGGGGTAGAAACGGCTATTAAGTTCTGTTGCCTTTGAAGTGCCTGAGAAACTGTGTTATTGCGATGTAAAAGGACTTTGGTACGATAGGCTGGCTCGATTTTCCTCCAACCACTAGGCCGTTTTCCGGTATCGTATTGGTAGAAGACCTCTTCCCCGCAGATCTGAACCACTGGGGGCTGAGAGTGAATGGCACTGGGGGCTGTTACTGAGCCCTGCACGACTCTGCGAACTGGCGCAGAGCGGCTGCCTCCAACCTTAGTCCTCCCATTCTCTTCTAAAGCGAGTGCAGGCATACCTGGTGGTCCTAGTTCTGCACGAGGTCTGCATCTCAAGGCCTGACTAGTCTCCTCCAGGATCTCAGCCGTGGTCTGTTGTTGCTGTTGCGAGGTTAGATGATGTGGCAGTTGGATGCCTTGGGCCTGGGATGGGTACATCCCTCCGCGCCCCAGGCGGCTGTAGCTGGGGGCGCTGTTGGGCGGCGTACTGCGATTGAATGCGTTCGGGGTTTTCACGTGGATCTGTATCAAGTCGTTGATGAGTTTATCCGTCTCATCCATATAGCGGTGTCGAGCACGTACGTACTCTTGCCGGATTTGTTCTTGTTTCCTCCTAAGGCCATCCTCCACACGTTTATTGGCTGCGTACGAACTGAGAAGACGAGGCATGTTAGCTGTGTTACGTTCGGGGAAAGTAATTAGGCAATGTTTAGGCTTCTGTCATGTACTCGAAATAATCCTGATTATCTAATTGATGGCTTATATGAGCAATAAATTAAATGCATTGTATGTCTCACAATTTCTTGTGCGTACTTTTTTTTGTGAAAGTCGAAGTGAACCACCAGAGCAGAATTTTTTTTCTAAAATTCAGCAAAGCTTAACATCGTTAATTAACATATTGCACCAAAGACCTTTACATGAAATAGTAGCAAGTTCCGAGTTTGGCTTATCGCCTTCAAATATCTTTGTTGATCAAAATATATTTTGAAAGCATTTGCCAGTTCAACAGACAAAGTGACATCTTTCAAACTGACACGCTTGGTAAGTATTACCATGATCACCGTCGAAATTTTTCTCACAATATACACAAGATCACACTCTTTCATCCGAGGTTTCTCTGTCTTATTGTCTTGATTATTCACTAAACTTGGTTCAAAAACCCTAATGTTATCAGCGGCATTCACATATTATTTTTGATTGCATTGCCACGAGGTCGCTACCCGTCCTCTTCAAACACCAATAACCAGTGTCTTGGATGCAAAATATCAGTCGTTTTCACTCATGAAAACACAAGCAGAACAAGTGTCCGTGCTACTTCGCTTGAAGACTTGTGGTAGAATCCTCGCACCTTAGGTAAATAAAATCATTGCTGCATTGAAGTGCATTGTAGACACAATACGTCTGAGCCAATCTAAGCTGCGAACTCCGATAAATGGGATTAGTGGAATCGATTTAAGATAATCCAGAATAAAGACCGACTGCGGTGGTTTTCTCATGCATGACATATTCCATTAAGACGAGCCCAGCTCTGGGCAACCTAGGCAGGTGAGTAGAGGCACTGCTGGATGGTAGGATAAACACTGTACACTGTACATCAGTTTATGGACAGAATTATCTTCACTCGGAGTGAAATTAACTGCCGGCAACAGCACCGAAAATATTTGAGAAGCACTATGTTAGCTGCAATCTCTTGGCTTTTTAACTTCAAAATGATTTTGCTTCCAAACACAGATGCGAAAAATTATCAGCTTCCTAAAGTTGTGTTAGCTACTGCATTTCAACGCATGAGAATACAATTTAGCAGTTTTCTCTCCTTTTTCCGCGACATAATTTACCATGAAGAGCAACCCCATGCTGCATCTACCGACCCCTACATTGTTGCGGGCGTATTTTCAACCCCATGTATTCACAAAACATGATGTTTTCACCTTTCTTTGTCTGATGCTTGAACAGCAATGCCCTTAACACTTAAACCAGCGCCACTCGGAAGCAGTTTCCCCGAACCAGACGGCTTCTCTTATAGGACAAAGTAGCAATCAATACTTCTGTTCTTGAAGCCTTTGTTTCACTGCTTGCATTTTGGAATGCCGTACTTCAAACCCTTGTAAAAATTAAGAATCGAGTAAGTTTTATTCTAAGTCCATTTATCGGCACCTTTAAGCTTACATTGTTGTTATGCTATTTTGGTACCATGCTGAGAAACGGATATGAAATTTTTATACAAGTAGGCTAACTTGCTGTAATGAAAAATCTGCTTGCCTACAGCAATCAGCCTGACCTCGAAGCGCTTTTCTGAGAAAAAAAATTGTTCTCAACCCATTGTTGAATACTGTATAGGCATATCTATGAAATAATAAAGTACAACCAAATATTAATGAAGACGAAGAAAAAAACCTAGATACATTAACTAATTTTTCTTTTTCAGTAAAAATTCTGTCATCAAAATGAAAAACAACAACAAGAAGACATAATTAAATAACATTAAGATGCATTCTTAGTCAAGTTAAAAAACCCTTGTATTCAGAATTTTAGCATCAATGATCGATAAGTGCAATAATCAACATTAATGTCTTAGAGTCAACTATATAATGTAAATTATATTATGATGAGCTTTCAATTCTTTTGCCTGATCATAGAGTTCTATTCAGAAACTCCAGGCTTTTCTGTTATAGGTAGATTACAACAACGAAGCAAAGTCCTCTTCTCAAATTACTTATTGGTAGAACGATGTTAGACTTTGAGTCTCCCATAGCGTACTGATACTGAGAGAAATGAGAACTGTTTCAACAAAGAAAGTATAAAGCTATTCACTGGAATCTGCGCATCGAGTCCAAATCCCAATCTAGTGTATAAAACAAATGTTCAACGTGTCCTTGTTGTGACAGTTAACGTGGCAATGGCTTAAAGGGTTGGCCTACTGCCATAGTAAAGACACTTCTTTTAATATTTTCACCTCGGCAATATTCACTTTTACCCATTTTGTCTGCTTAATTGTGCTAGCAAATTAATAGATGTACTATGTTCATTTCATTCTTAATCTTCTTTCAAGCTGAAAATGTCTTAGAATAAGCTATTATTACTTGCAAATACACTCAATGCAGACGAATACTGAGCAAACCCGAAAAGCTCTATAACAATCAACCAGAATGTAGGCCTAGTCTTGAAGGTCATTTTGCTTTCGTCGTGGACCTTTGTGTCAAATCTGCTGCCAAGATTAGGAACCGTTTTCATAATAGAGAAGCATGTTTGTCAATCTGGCATATTACTTTCTTTGATCATTATTATCATTGGTTCAGTGGGCGCATGTACTTAATGACCACATTGGTTAGGGAAAATTTAATGAGTAAGCTGCATAAGATGGAAAACAAGGGGTTTTATTTTTAAAAAATTTAAATTGAGTTAAAATGACTGACGAAAAGTGACAAACGACAGCAGACATCAGGGTTGATTAATACAAGAATAAAACTGGTCATTTCGGCTACTGGTGGATCCACGATCCTATAATTGACGCCAAAAGGATAACTTCAAGAGAGAAGAGGTAGCATTTTATTGTAAATGATTATAGCGACTACTAATTAGAACCCAAACATCGTTGAACGTTTTTTTTAAAGTTCATGGAATACTCTATACTTTGCTGTAAAGATGTTAAAGGATGAGACCTTCGGCTCAGCGTTATTTTAAAGAAATGAAAAAAAGAGGGCTATGTAGAGTGTAAGTTAAAAAATTTTCGCCATCGAGTTAAAATGGTCCTAGCTTTTAAACGCCTAAGTCTTACTCGAAGTTTATTGAGCATTAACCAATGGAAGTTTCTGTTAGAAAAAGACTCATGTGATCCGCTGTTTACGACCAGTTTGGGAAAAAAAGTGTTGATTTGTTACGCCTATCTATTTCTTTGGTTTCAGTCTCTATATTTATCATTGGTCCATGCGAAAACTTTAGTGATGGTACTGGTAATGCCGTAGGTCTTTTTGATTACTTAGAAAAGTTCATTACAGTCCCCTTTTTGCCAATCAATGGCTAAAGTCGAAAAAAAAAAACGTGTATTTTTGAAATCAGTGATACATAGTAAGAGAACCACCACAAAAGGTAGTACAAAACCACCATAAAGGTGGAGCACTAGCTTTACATCATTTTCCATACATAGAATTTCCTATCATAATTAAAGGTTTACCCAATCAATTTTAATGGCTGAAACGCAATCTATTGTAAGCTCATTTACTTGTGGAAACTTTAAAGGCTTGGCATCTAATGTGTATGAGCATATCGGCCATCGAAGGGGTTTTTGGTTTATAAAAGGAAGTAAACAACTCCTTATTAGATGTTAGAAACAATACAAGTGTTTGTGACTTCGTCTCTATATCCAGGTGTAGAAACACTGGGCTGTGTAGAGTGTTAAATTTCTCCCCACCGTATAAATCTTACCCCATATTAAACTTCAGCCGTTTGAAAACGTAAACCTTGTAGGACTGATCGTCAGTTTAGAAAAATTGTTATCAAATGACTTAACCTAATTCGGCGCTGAATCTGAAAACTTTTGATTTAGTTCTGACAATGCCTTAGATGTTTAGTTGATGTGCCTTGTATTTACAAGACTTGTAATACGTACGATGTCCTTTCGTTTCAAAAGTTGGAATAAAAGTAGAATAAAAATATTCGCAATCCTGCGACAGCTATGAACCATTGGACAATATGAAACCTAGCGTAAAGTAATCAATGACTGCATATGAAATTTTTCCAAATGATAAAAGTTTACCCATTGAATTACGATGTTGGAAAAACAGTTCAAGACAGGTCTCCTATTTATATTCTAACGGAAACATAAACGGCCTGAAAGAGCTAAAAGTTAATTTTGAGTCAATATAAAACACGTAGTAATGAACTCCAACTGCCACTTTATCGACAACGAAATAAGAATTTTTTTCAGGAGCTTTTAGACGCAATGATGGGTAGCAACGTCCACCAATAAGTGTCCTGACATGCTGCATTAGAACGTAATGCAAACGGTGTGCTTACAACCAAGGCTGTTGCATTTTAGGTGTGGTCACAACTGAAATTTATAACAGGAAAGTACATTTACTGGTAATCAATTTGTGAACTAAATGACAACCCCCCCCCCCACAAAAAACAAAACAAAAAAAACAACAAAAAACAAACACCCCACATAAAACTAATAACAAACGCAGCCGCTCACCATAGTATATGTCTTTCTAGATATCTGGCCGAATAGGTTCTTCTTTTTAGCAATAATTTATCGAAATGCAGTGCTGTTCCCTTCAACTCTGTACAATCGTGTAAAATGTATAAGATAAATCTCGTTTCATGTTAGACTTTAAACTTGATCCTATGCTAGGTTTTTAATATGAATTGACTTAACTGAAAGTTGAAATTGACTTGACTAACCTGTCTTGAAAAATATGGTTTTGAAATAAAACAAGGCATTTAAATTACATTGCTGATAACAATCATTAAAAATTAAAATAAGGATGATGATTCTATCAACGAAAATTATCAAAATCAATCTCACTGTGGTTTTCTTAGGACCAAGAATTTTTCAATAAGTAGCGAAATATGATATAAAAGGCCCTTAAAAGAAAACGGAGAACCCAATAAAAAAAAACCACACAAAACATTCAGATAACCTGTGAACAACGAGAATAGGAATGTACTAAGCTCAAAAAGAAAATAGTACATGATTGTGCTTAAGACTTAGGTTCCATTTTTACCACGCATGAACGTTTTTTACTAAAACACTCAGCCACATAGTTATAAAATTGTAGATGCAGTTGCAGGGAGATAACTATGAGAATTACATAGAGGAACAAAAACGACCAATTTACTGGTAATTACAAACCCCAATCTATTCTATACGAAACTCTGCATAAGGACAGATTCAGACATACGCTAGACGTACGGAAATTTCCGATAAAATTTTAAGGTACGGACAAGATAAAAATTGAACTGAAATTGGGGTTGGTTTTCTGTAATATTTTTATTTTGTGATGCAATTAATAAAAGTCTATAATATTTACAATTAATAATGTCCAAAGCACTAAAGGATTTCTGTTTACACGTCACAAAAAATGCGGACACATGGATAAAAACATGTACCCAAATTGCACTTTTCAAGTAAGCACCTAGATAATCAAAACAGTTTTAATATGGTAGGTCTTCAAAGTTAATTATTATACATTTGCATTGCTTTTGCAAAACTCATCTTTCTCGTTAGCTGAGGAAACTATACATTTTACAGATGATCATCAAATTTCTTAAATTTACATAACATCATAATTCTAGGAAAGTATAACAAATCTTCTTAAGACATGAAATAAATTCAATAAAACAATTTTTAAATGTGCTGACATACGTGTTGCAAAAGAAGAAAAAAAATATGAAAATTTCAAATGTTCCCACATGAAGTAAAGATGAACGTTACATTTCCCAAGCTTTCGATTCTTTACAATCTAAAATAGTAAATTAAAATTGTAAATTATCATTAAAACTCTTTGTATGCTCATTTTTTATCAGTCGCCACAAGTAATGTCCATTAAAGCTATAAACCTAGTTATCTAAAGAGCTAACTTTGGATGTTTAAGAATAGATGTTCTATCGCACTTATAACCCCTCTCGTTTCAGTGAGATTAGAAAGATAGCTCCACTGACAAAGCACAGTACTACATGACATTGCAATAACTCATCTTAAAAGATACGATGCCATCAACGCTCTTGAACTCAAGATTGAACTCCAGATATATGTACCAGCTTTCCTTTTTGCCTTTCCGCTCAGGCCAAACGACAGAGGCTTTGATTTTTCACAGTGTAGGCAAATATAATTATTTGTCCTTTGTTGCACCGCGGGAGAGTAAAACCATGCCCATCTTCACCGGTCAGGAAAGCAAAAACGACACCCACTTACGACATGGGCTTCAAGGCATGCTTTGTTGCAGTCACACGGGTGTCACGGGATAAAAACGTTGTTAGCTTTCCCGATATATGTGGACCTAGAGCGCTTTATGTTTATTATGTCCATTGATAAGCGGCATTAAAAGATTCAGTTAGCATCAAATTATTTTGAGCACAATGTCAGAGGTTTTGCAACAAATGCTAGAAATATCTCAACAATAAAAAAAACAGTATCTCAGCCGTTGATTATACCGGAAAAGCTGCAAGCCTAGAGCGATACAAATCATAACAATAATAATGTACATTGGCCATATAATTCCACAATCTATTCTGCAATATTTGTGAATTTCTTTGATATCGCATTCAAAGTCCAATGTTACTGGCTGTAAAAAGTCCTGTACACGACAAAATACGTTCTAGATAGATAACTTTTTATTTACAGAATAAAATAATTTTTAGAAGTTTAAAATAAATAGACAAGAGCACATTGAATTTAAAAGTTATTTCAAATTCAAGTAAGAAGAACGTCTATAACTATGCAATACTCTTATATGTTTAGACAAACTTCATAAACCTAAATACATTTGATGAACAGTATGCGATTCCTTTCACTTAGGTAAAATCTTTCCCCTTACACTCTTTTTTGTATCGCCATCGCATAAGCTTCCCTAACAAAGAAAAACTTAGGAAAAATTAGAAACAGAAAAATTTAAAAGTACATTATGCAACGCAACGAGTTCAGGCACTTTAACAGCATACAAACATGAAACTATGAACGACATTGAAACTTATGCATTGAACATAAAAATAAAAAGATCGTAGTTTTGACCACACTGAAAAGGACACCAATAACAAGTTTTTAAGCGATCTTACACATGCAAAATGCATTGAATTCTGGAAATAAATATATACATGCAAAATATCAAAACATTTGTCGAGCACCAAGAAAAAAATCCATGGAGAATTAAGCATTACTTTTATTTATAGCCAGTTCAAAACAGTTTCAGAACCCTTGGCTAATATGGTATTGCACTTTGTTAATATGAATGTGCTGATTTATCTTTTTCATGTCCAGTGACGCATGCTTTCATAGAGAACTTTACCTCGCCCTGGCTTCTCAATTATTTATTTAAAAAGTCTAAAAATTGTGTTAGCTTGAAACATTCTTATACTCTTAATTCATGAAACTGTTGCAATGAAAATTGAATCGACTTTAACATTTACTTCGGGACAAAGTGTCCGTAAAAATGTTAAAAAGGATGGCTTCTGGCAACAAACCACTGCAGCTCACTTCTTGCTTGCTTACTATAGGGAAAAATTAATGTGTTTGTACTCCAAGTACGTAATTAACATGTCGAACTTAATCGATAGTTGACTAGCCTAATGATGAATGCAGAGCAAGTTTCACGCTCTTTCCTTTATAATATTCTTTCCCAAACGAACGTAGGTTCGGAGTTCAGTCTGTCATTATTGCTTATGGTAGACGACTCTTTAACTGATCAAACAATGCTATCTTACATTTCCTAAAAGAACACATCATTACATTTTCACACCCAATATAAATCTAAAGCTACTGAAAAAGTGTGTGTGCGCATGTGTCTGTGTGAGCGGTGGGTGGGTAGCTCATTCCATAATACAAAAAAAAAACCTTAAAAAAAAATCAAAGCTCCTTTTCCCAATCCTTTCAGAAAATGGTACACAGGTCTTTCGAAGTCCGACTGGAGGCGCTTAAATACATACAGGTGGTCAATAAAAACATATGATTTGACATATACCACCAATATGTTTGGCGAAGTCTGTCTACGATTTTCATCCTAATGGCTGAATGCGCTAAAACGCATACAATATTAAATAAATGCAAAAAAAAAAAAATGATTTATCACATTTCACCTTAATAAGTTGGCAGAGTCTGTCTAGAATTTTTATCCTGCCCGTAATTTCTGTGTTTTCTGGATATTAATGACAACAGGAGCCGGGGATGGAGCCAGGTTAAAAGTGACCCCCAGGCCCGGAGCTGCAGCCATAAAGCCTCTCTTGCACCACTTC
>BMAT01012819.1:72904-90161 GCA_019649035.1 Elysia marginata
ACCATCGCGACTACGTTATTTTGTAGATATATTCTAACATTCATTTAATGAGAAAATGACTATAAGTTCAATTGTGTAAGTCGTTGTATATGGTGACACAGTTCAGGACGTCAATCCAAAACTGCAATCGCTGAGATACAATAGACAAGGTATACAGATATGGGAAAGAATGCTTGTACTTGACAAGACAAATAACTATCATAAAATACCATGGCATCGTGGTCTAGTGGCAGACGCTCGGCGTTCGGACCTAGAGGTCCGGGGTTCGAGCCCTGCACAACAGGTCGACGTTTAACTTTTGAGGAAGGCTATTTCCACACATTTCTCTGCCTCATGTGTTAAAAGAGAACCTGAATAAAGGCAGTGAAGGATGTTGTGTGTATGCTTGAGCAATGCGTTTTAAACATTGTTCCTCTGTGAGTTCAGAAGGAGGTTTGACTGTTAATGGCTTGTCGGGAAATCCATGTAAAGCGCATAGAGCATTTTAGTGTAATACGCGCTATATGATAAACGCTCTTTACTCTGAAATCCCATTAAAATAAGGTAGGAGGACAGAGACAACAACGTTTTAAATATGCACTAAAACAGTAGGCCCCATTAAAAAGCACAAAAAACCTTTCACGCGTTTTGCACACAGATACTGAATTAGGAGAAGCATCAAATATGGCCACCAGTCTTGCTATACAGACTGTGATAACACGCATCTTTATTAATCATGCTACTGCTATTTTCCACAGCCTTTGTTGAATGTCTTCTTTTTACGTAATTAGGACTGATGGTGTTATATGAATTTCAAAGAAATTATCTCTTTTAATGTAATCATTTATAACTATAATAATTGCTAGTTTAGTCTTGGTTAGAATGTACTTGCGCATTGCTACTGGAATAATTCTTCTTGAAACACAAGAAAATTGATTAAAAATTCAATTCTCATTCTAATAAAGCCACTAAACATGCCTAGTTAAAGGCATTCAATCCCTCCCCCTCCCCTCAAAAGATAAAAAAAGACCATAGGCTATTCCGATGAACAGCGCACACACGACGAACACTTGCTTGCATAAACTAAACTAAATTTAATATGCTTGGAGAAGTAGATCCGGCGCAAAGATGTATCAAGTGGAAAAATAAAAGAGCTTGAACACTTAACACATAAGGTCTCAATTATGCAATATTTCCATGCACCTAAAAGGCTGGAGCAACACAAAAATTTATTTGCATAATTTTGATATCATGCCGGCATAGTCCCGTAACATCCCTAACTTCTTGTCTTTGAGAAACATTATCCGTTTCAATTCTTTTTCAGTTACATGAAGCATGAAAAAACGCAGTAGTTAACGTATGACTACCGTTAAAAAGAATCTTTTCACTCAGAAAATTGAATGCTTCCAGCTGATCGTTTAATCCTTACGTTCATTCAATGAAAAACCTGTATTTAAAAACATTATATCTGGCTGTTCTATAGAAAAGTCTGAAACGAGCCCAGTTAACATAAAGGCACCTGTACGTGAATGTCTTTCTGCTGAGAGTATAATATTGCTGGCGATTTTACGTTTTTGATTTTGGTTTATAACTTAAGAACAGCGACCCTTTTTTTTTCTTTTTGGTTTGAATCATATTGATTTTGTATTTCTTTCTACCCCTGTCCAGAAGACGACCAATGTCTTTACTACACACGTCACAGCAGCTGCCTGTCTTTCCTGACTTAATTAAAAATTTTTTTTTAATAATTAATAGTAATAATGATGATGATAAATAATAATAATAATAATAATAATAATAATAATAATAATAATAATGATAATAATAATAATAATAATACTTTATTATAACGCGCCTAGAATCCACCGGAGAGTGCTTGATGGCGCAATACATACAAATTGACATAAAAAATACTTAAAGAAATACATGTATATCACAGTGAATGCATATATTAGAATAAAAAAAATATAAAAAAATAGAGGCACAAAGTGCCTAAACTTCCTCCTCCTCCTTCTCTCTCTCTCTCTCTGTCTCTCCCTCTCTCCCTCTCTCTCTCTCCGTCTGTGTCTCTCTGTGTTTCTCTCCTCTCTCGTTCCCACTCAATAATGACTGACTGTGTGGTATTAATCTGACATGGGATATCTTTTGCACTAGAGTTAATGAAGTAAAAAGTGTAAACGAGCCTATCTATCGGTGAAGCGTGTACTTTAGAACGTATTTTTTCAACCATTTACCAAAGAAAGCCAGTTTGATGCTGATTATAAAGTTCTAAAATCATGTCAAACCAGAAGTTAAACAGTAACCAGACAGCCCCGATCCTCCAACACAGCAGGAGAAAAATTCACCCAAGCATAATACATGTATTTTATCAGTTCCTCATACATCAACTGAACTGAGTTTCTTTCGAATCTAACGTTGAACACACATTTTAGAAACTAACGTTGAACACACATTTCTGACAGAAGTAAACATATTTTTAGCCTTCTGTAAATGTGATTTTACATTTTAAACAATTTTATTCAATCAAACCGCCAATCTATAAAGATAACATATTTTCATTTAAAAAGTGAAAGAGTGTGACTTCTAAAACTTGTATAGAGAACAAAATTTGGAACAAGGTGAGAAAGTTCTTTAATAACGAAGTGAAGGGCGATGTTAGGAATAAAAGGAAACATTCTCGAAAAAATAATTTTTTACGACTACTTCGGTCATTAAGACTCATTATGGAAGACAATGAGGCACTTATTATACTACATCCTGTGAAATTCTTTGATAATACCTTCAAAATCTACTCTGTTTGTCCTCAATATAGCGAAGACGTTACAGGTTTGTGCGCTTGAAAAAGTCGTATGTTAACTTCTGCTTTTTCGATTAAATGAATGATATACATGTATAGTTTTATTTCGCGAATTTTAAAGGCGTTTTAGTACTTTTTTTTAGAACTATTTCAAATATTTCTAGTAAAAGATTGTGAGAGGCAGCCATTTGCTGAATAGATTAGAAAAATAGCACCCGCTAAACTTATAGGTCTATGCGAAAAATAAGTAATGAGTATTTTTACTTTTTCCCATCTTAAGGAAATGAATATGCAAGGAATCAGTCCCATCAATCGTGTCTATATCATGTCATTGTAGCAGTCGAGAATATTGAAGAAACCTATTGTTTGCAAACGTCTGATAGCAACAATGCACGTAAAAGAAAAAGACGTGAGGAGACCTTGGCCAAAAGATTGACCAGCAACTTCTAAACTTGTTGCTTTGATTCTTTGTCATCATTACTTCAGACTCAACCTACAATAACTCAACATTAAACCACATACATGTAGGTGATATTAGTTTTACAGTTGTAGGCAACGTCGGTGGATAGAGTTAACTCAAATTTCACGACGCGTGCTTGGTGTAAATTACAAATCATTTTCGTTCTCTAACTTAGTAACTAGAAATGGTAACTTTTTATCATGGCAAGGATAATTTGAAATGACATGATAGACACATTATATTCTTTCCAATTAACCAATAACATCCATATATGATTGACGTTTATGATTATGTTCATGATTAAGAAATTAAACGTAAGCACGAAGTTGATAGGCCTATCTGTTTGACAATATTATACACTGTTTGTATTTTGTTTCCTTCTGCTAGTGCCTATTTTCTGATGGCTTCAAAAAAGGGGGAGTAAAAGATAAAAGTATAAAATATATATCTACATGTATTAACTTTTAGCTCAATGACAGAAGGTTTTATGTTGTAAATGTAATAATGTTAAATCGCAAACTTATATAAATTATTGAGCCTTGAGCTGCAAGCAATCCAGTACAATCTACCTACATTCCCTGTACTTGCGAATTATAAGCGTAGTTAACAAAGAAAGAGGTATCTAGTGAGGCGTACAATGAAGATATTCATCATTTGACTATTTGATATTAGTTCCCACTTTCTTAATTTGCTCTTGAATATAATTTTTCTGAAGAGGATCTGTGCATTTCCAGTTAAACAAGATAACATATCATATTGCCATAAACAAAAAAATCAATGTTGGCGTCGGAGTTTTCCTGTGAAAAAAAAGTTAAGACATGTTGGAGCAGAATATGAGCCATGTAAAATGAAATCGTTCATGTTCGCAGTTTCTGTTTTCATAAAAAAGAAAAGTTGCAGCAGTCAAATATGTTTGACTTCTTTTATCAGATATGAATAACCACGGTTGGTACAAACGATAGTGTCACAGTCCTAATTGTGTTTTAGGTCTGAAATTTCAAATAGAAAAGAGTTACTCTACACACAAAAGACTCGCCCCCTCACTACCTCTGCTCCTTAATGAAATTTGCTATTTACAACCAGACCTACTCAGTGGATTTGAAAGTACACAGAGCGAGTATTAATGGATAAAACACGAATGAACAAATTACAACTGGACGATGACACAGTATAAGTTTTTGAGATCAGATAACTGTGTTTTATTAGTTTTCTAAAGCAAGCATTCCAAAAGCTGGCCACAAATTAATTTTCGAGCTCACCTCTTTCCTTCGTAATTTTCGACTCAATTTCTTCGCTTTCCAGTCCTTTTTGGAGTAAGGCTGATCATCCCTTAACCTTTGACCTTCTGCTTCCTGCTCTCCGTCATGCCTAGGGGTAATGATTTTGTCAGGAGTTTCTTCATTCTTGCCACTGTCGTTCAGTCTTTCGTATCCTTCTGAATCGTTTTCATCTTCACTCATTTCGTCGTCTGTTGCCACATCCCCTCGATGCTTCCGAGGGAAGCACAACCACTTAGACTCCCTCATAATTGTTTACTTCTTTTCCACTCAGTAACAATATAGCAGACACAGTTCGAATTATGTTGTCACAATTTTTTTTCTTAATGAGTAACTAAAATTTCCATTTAGGAAAAAGCTTCTTTTTAAAACAGTAGAATTGTTGTTTGCACTTCACCTCTGAAAGTAATCTGACAACCCAAAAATGAATTTCCGATGAAGTTCCTTAAAGTTGTTGAAAGCCATGCAAACAGTCAAGTATTCGAGGTAACGACTTATCAAAACTTGTTTCTGGGCAGAGTAGACACAGTTCACCTTTGAACAGGGAAACCTGTGGAAGAAAAAAAGAAATTGAAGTATTCTTGAAAGAGATGAAAAAGAACTGCACAGTAGCTATAAAAAACCCATCAAGACTTAGTTACCTATAATTTAAAAAAAAATCAAGCAACTTTAACATGATATCCTTACATGACAAATAATAATGTATGAGTAAGACGGCTATTATATATAATCATAACCACCACTGTGCATGCTAAGTCCTACTTAAAATATCACCTTCGCCCTTTTACAACTTTTTTACCGCCAAGAAGAGGGGATCGATTCACTTTAAAAAATGTGTTGGTGTTTTAATTACTTGTATTAAATGTAATTTCTAAAAAAAAATAAAAAAGGAATGCCGGACTTTTTCGTATAAATTTCACCTAAATTTTACCATTGACTTCTTGAAATAAACAACATTGATTAAAGTAATGTATTTAGCACATCTATGTCCAAACTTTCCTTCGCTCAACATCAGAGTGTATCTCTTTGCAAATCAACCAATCTACATACAATCTTTAGTCAAATGGATAATGCAACCTACATCAAGTACCGACAACCAACAGGCTACAAACAATACAGCGCCAGAGATAAGGGCATGTTTTAGAAAGGTATGGTATCGGTAAAGTTCATTCAAATACACCACAATAACATGTAGGGCCTGGAATGTACACAGTGTTGGCCTACCACTGAACTGGTAAACAGTCATAATAAATATTTAAAAGTAAGGAAAAAAAAACACGACGCGGATACATGTAATGCGGTTCGGGTATTGACAAAATAACCGACAGAAAATTCTGAGAAATAATAATTTAAAAAAAACGTTTTCACACCACCAATGTGGATGTTTTAAACTAAACCTGAAATGAAGTCAAACATACCAAAGGTAAATTTATTTACTCCTGATACTACGACTGTTGTTATACTAAAACTTCGACTACTTCTACCACTACCACAACTACCATTTCGACTGCAACAATAGCAATAATTACTACGACTAACACCAATATAAAAATAAATTGACATGAGCAAGGTTACGTTATTAGCTTACAAGCTTTACATATCATAACACTGAGAAGGAAGACTTCATTTAGCAACTTACAGCAAATGGCCATCGGTCTAGTTTCTTTTTTCGTGTGTCATTTCCGACGCGTGGTGATTTTACAGTTACAAACCATTTACAATAAAATCTGGCACTTAAGCATTAGCTCTAGAGCCGATACTGAGAACGTCTCGAGTTCTATAAAGCGACAGTCACGTGTCACGATGTTTATATAATCATAAACACAAGCACAATTTTACCACTAGGCTTATAGCCGGAAGCTATCCTGGCCTCCGTCTTGTTTTGGTTCTCGAAATGATTTACATAAATAAGACATGCATGTGGTTTTGTAAACATACCCAAAATTGAAATGTGTGTCTCTGACCTGATAAAAAGCAGAATGACCTCTGCTTAAGCCATGAAGACAGGCCGTAACACTGGGTTTCGAGACCTGTCCACCACGTGTACCGATATCCTACTCCGTGCTGATATTATACACTGTATTTATACACAGCCTTTAGAAAGCGTGCAAGTCAGTAAAGCAACGTCTATGACCGCTAGTAGGCCGTCAAGCTAGGAGGACCTGAGCCCGACATACCCACAAAATCAACAGCCCGAAGGTCGAATGACCTGTAAGCCTTAAATAGTATCTACAGTGGCAGGGGGAAAACGTGACAGGCTCGCCGTTCACCAGGTTTCACAATGATTTTCTATGTGAACCGAGAAGCAGATTACTATCTATAGCACGACGGGTTGCGACCATCTACGTTATCATTGAAGCGTGTCGCGTCCCCGCTAAGATGATGGTACTGGTAGTGACTGGTTTTAGTACTTGTAATAGGAGCCATTAATTTTCTGTCACCTGAGTGGCACTAACTTGTTTTTTAAAATGTGTACTGACAGACACCCACTAAAGTTCGAATGACAACGATTCTGATTCGCTTTAACGGGGTTGAAATGCAAATTTATACGTTCAAATTAAAAATATAAAAAGAATGAGAGAAAGAGAGAGAGAGAGAAAGAGAGACAGAAAGAGAGAGAGAGAGAGAGAGAGAGAGAGAGAGAGAGAGAGAGAGAGAGCCGCTGTTGTAAACAGGCCGGTCAACCTAAAATCAAGCAGATTGGAGTATGTTCGTTCTGATAATAAATTTAGCTCATTCGGGTTTTTCGTATAACTGGGACGAACTACAGCGTTTGGCAGTAATGGAAGACCCGAGGCTATTTAACTAAAGCCGCCAATTATTCACAAAACGAACAAATTGATGTATTAGTTTTTTAGTGATCGATTTCAATTCGCTTTTAGAATAGACAGGTGTTTGCGAAAGTAAAAGCCATAGCGCATTTTGCGCAAGTAGGGCAGGCCCATTCAAGAATCACTGATAAACATACGCTTATGGGAATTATAACAGTCACCCGATGAATAGGCCTGTATTCCAGCAACCATTTAATTTTTATATCTGGTCCCACCCACGCCAAATTAAAAAAATTCTTATTTATGAGGAAGAAATAAGGATCCTGACTATGTACTCACGGTGGTTTTTTTGTCTGCGGTTGAAGTATCAGAAAGAGACGAACAATGAAGTAAAAAAACGAAAGCACCTCCAGATACAAGTTGGTTGTCTTTGCAAGGATGTCAACACTGTCACACTCACAGTAAACGTAGAAAAGCTGCATGGCATTAAGTGCACAGCTATGCACTAGCCACATGCATCAAAACACAGAGGTCTAAAGGCTACCAGAACATTAAGCAAAGTGACAAATACACTGTTGAAAGTTCAGAGGTGAAAAAAATATGCCATGGCTGTTAAACGCAACCCAGGAAAAAAATAAACGTTTATATATTATCGGAGTTTAGTCCTGGGAAAAGGCTCTTAAGGCAGAGAAAGGTCTTGTCCGACTGTTAGGAACCCATGTTAAAGAGCTTAAAGTATTTTACAGGATCAGGCACTACATATGAACGCCCTTTAACTTTTTTTCCTCTCGCCCCATCTCCCTCAATTGTAAGTATATAGTTGCCCGTCTATTAAAAATGAAAAGAAGTGTAAGTTATATATGCAAAAAAATAACCCCCCTTCACCCCTTTTTATTTCAAGATCAGTTTTAGGGGTATTACTAATGGTAAGTGCTTTTTTAGCTTTGAAAACCCCCCTCCCTGATTTGTTTCTATATCCCTCTCATGACTTCTTACTCCCTTTCTCTATCTCCTCTCGCTCAATCTCTCTCAACCCATCCAGACTTCTGTCTTCCCCACTCTCTTTTTTCCATCTCTTCTCTCTTCCACTTTCTCTAAGCCAGGGTCAATCTACATTCAGGAAATTTTACAAAATTAAAAAAAAATTACATTAAAAGCTTTTTATCATCACTCTCATTTTAGAACTACCTTTCTCTCCTAATTTTCAGATGTAGTATTCATTTCACAGCTAATAGGTTCTCCCTCCACCAAACCCTTATCTCTTTAACTCGATATTTCTCTCACACTTGCTTTCTCAATTAGTTTTCTCCTTATTAGTCTTCCTCTCTCGTAATGTTAGACGTAAAAAAGAATCTAATCCACTAATATGCTCTAAGCGCTTTTCATGGGTTCGATAGGCCGTTACCAACCAAAGTACCTTCTGAACTCACAGAGGAGCAGCAAAAAAGCGCATCACTCTAGAACTCTAACAAGATCTTCCACTGCCTATAGTCGGGTCCTCCTTTAACGCATGGGTGAGGCAAAGAAAATGTGTGTAAATAGCCTGTCTCATGGACTAAATGTCGACCTGCCGAAAGCAGGACTCTAACCCCGAATGTCTACCACTAGACCACGACGCCACACTAATGTATAGGGAATGAGATTAGAGATAAAACAAGAGTAACGTCCCTTTTCTAGAAGACAACACCCCAAAATACTATTGTGGTTATTGTAATCTAGACCTAGATTTTAGGGTCTTATATTGGTAAGTTTCTTACTTTTATAAACGATTTGACATCTAGAACTTAAAAACTATAGAGCTAAATAAAAAATTATCTTCAAAACAAATCTGTCGCATAAACTTTAAAAGATTGTATTCATAAGACAGTGGAGAGACACCAGGAAAGTTCTGCTACTCTTGTTGAAATCTCATTCACTATAGCCTACGTCTTGAGCATCAGGCTCTATTTCTTTCTCTATTTCACTCCGCTTTCTTACTAATCTGAAGTAGGAAATTTATAATCTTTTAAAAATTATCCAGACTTATCTTTCCCTACTCTATGTTTATCAAGACTTTTTCTTCGTCTTAAAACTTGGTACTACGAAAACAATGCTTAAGCCTCTCCTGCCATTTTCTCTTCCCCCACTTCTCCCTCTTCTCTCTCTCTATCATTTTTCTGTCTATGTTTCTCTCCCCCCCCTCTCTCTCTCTCTCATTTTTGTCCGTTCTCTTGCTGGTTTTTTTTAAAATAATTTTCTTTACTTGTTTTTCTTTCAAAAGTATGAGAACTGTACGCCTTAATGCACCCCTCTCTCATTTTCCATGCCTCTCCTCCTCTCTATCTTTCTTTATTCCCTGCTCTCCGCTATTTTTCTCTTCTTCTATCTGTAACTGTCTTCCCCCATTTCTCCTTCTTTCCCTTATACCCATTTTTACCTTCCTAGTCTGTTTTCTCTCTTCAAATTTAAGATCTATAAGATTCACAATTAAAATAATATTTTCCTCCAGCCTCCTTTTTATTTCCCTCTCTCTCCGCCCGCCCTCTCTCACCTTCTTTTTCATACTCTTTTTCTCCTAGTTTTTTTAATCGAATTTTTGAAGCTATGCCCATATCTCTAATAATTACAGGTTTTTTTTACGCCTTAGCGCCCCTCTCTTTTTCATTACCTCTCTTCCTCTTCTGCACGCTGGTTTTCTTGTAGACCTGAATCTACAGAAAAACACAGCCGTAAGCTTAGGCATGTAGCATCTCTCCTCTGTTTGCCGTGACATTGTTATCGAATCTTTATAACTTATGTAAAAATATAACTCTAATGCCGATGTGAGGAACAAAATGAAAATAACCAGTCGGACTCACCCCCTCTAATTCTACCTTCTCATCTTCTTTCTCCTCCACCTCCTCACATCCCCTTGTTTTTCTTCTTCTTCATGACCCATGCCTAGATCTAGACTTGGTGTAAACACCATTGATGTGTTTAGAATGGGTAAGTAAATGCCAAATTTTGAAAAATATCAATGAAGTTAAGCTTGACTTAAATAGTAGCTCATTAATGTAATCAGACATGGCTACTAACTTGCATTGCTTTGTTTAAAATCTATCATGACTTCAAAAGGCTAAGCGTGCACATTCTCTCTCTTTTTGACGCATGACGTGCGCCGAGCATAGATCTAAATCAATGTCATCATCAGTGCTCTTAAGCTGAGCACCTATTTGGAGATCTAATCTAGATTAATACTTATAGAATTTTTTTTCATAAGTCTATCGGGTACCAAAAAAAAAAACCAAATGCACAACAGCGAAATCATAAAATTTGAGTGTTTTAGTCGCGAAGTAGTAATAATTCTTTCATATACTTCCGAGTCATTTTCGCCTTCACTTATTTCGTCGTCTGTTGCCACAACCCATTGATTCCGCGTGAGCAGCACAAACATTACTATTTTTGTCATTTTGACTCCCTCATATTTACCTAAGCGTGCAAAAGCGGAAGCTTGAAATTCGTGCACTTTCAGTCACAGTGCTATAATTATCTTGTGCATCAGTGATTGAAGATTTATGATGCACACTACAAACACTATCCACCATGGCGATCTAGATCTAGGTTATGTTGACTTTCGCTTTAAAAGCCAAAATATAAAGGTAACATTGACATATTGATGATTTTATGCCCACTTTGACTTATGCAATTTAACATTAAAGTGCAAAAGAATGTCACCCCCCCCTTATATATAAGGATTTTTCACATTTATTTAATAGATATATATAAGTATACTTTATGTAAACGGATATTTAGGATAATTGATAAATAGAAACGAAAGGAAGTTACATATAAATACGATAGAAATTTTTGTAAACTAAATTTCACATGAAAAGACAAATCTGACACAAAACTGACGATTTATTCATAATCATGCTGGGATAAGATAGGTAAAATTATTGCTAAAAATGTTTACTCACTCCTGACCTTAAAATTAATATTCTAACAGCCACAAGGTGGTATTGTTTAAAGCTAGCCTTTCATAAAAATATTGATAAACTCTGATCCCATCATTCTATTATAAATTAGGCTATAATAGGCATGCACCATGCGCATTTCGTAATAATAGAGAAAAAAGCACTAGACGACTTGTATTGCCCTTACAATAAATACCAACAAGATCAAAAGTAAACGAAATATCGAGAGGATAATGGTCAATTTCCAAACAAAGTTTAACTTTCGCAAAAACAGAAATGGGCGTGAAAAACCCCTCTTTCGCTTTGAAACTGATAAAACCTATTAAGAAAAAAGATACACTCACAATAAGAGCGAATCATCAACAAAAATAAAAAAAAATATTTAAACTGCGGATTGGAAGAGTATAATATATGGACTTAGAAAGACAATAATTTTGTCACTAAACATAACTCCAATCAAGACCAAAGCCTACAACTCATCGCTTCTAAGGACAATCAAACGGCGTCACGACAGGATGACAAGCAATTTCTGCAGTCAAGTTGCTGCCAACGAATCATGAAAACTGTGGAGCTTGAAATATCGCAAACCTTAACATTGTCTTTTTGCAAAGTTCATTATGTCAAACTGACCGAGGAGCTGGTTGGTTGATTCATCCAATAAATAGGTTATCTGAGTGCAAACCTGTCGAATCCCCTAAGCTTGTTAAGTAAGAAACTAGATCATTGTCAAGTATTGAGAGAAGCTTCGGGTACCGTACGTAAAAAAAGTTAATATGACAGTAACAAAAAGCAACACAAAAATTAAAATAAAAATATTATAAAGACCAGTAAATATATCATAAAAGATTAATGAGACGTAAAAATTTTCCTAAAAATTAAAAAAATAGTGTGTAAAATTAGGGAAAAAACAGCAAGACAAAACTAAGGATTTTACTGAAAACAATTTGCCTTTTTCATTCCCATCAATTAAATTATTTGTCACATTAGGCAAAAGTAATTTTTACATGTTATAAATCAATTGATTTATTAAACCATAAAAAACGGTTTCATGTAATTCAGTTAAAATGGTAAGATTTGGGTTGTCAGTTCGAGAAAAAAATTACAACCCCCTCCCCCCTCAGATTTAACAATTTTGAGAACGCAGTGTTGACTGATGTAAACATACCTCTCTCCGAGTAAAGAGGCGCCATAAACTAGCAAAGATCTATATACCTAGCGGTATCAACAAAGTGTAACTTTTTGGCACATTAATTTCACAAGGTTTCCATAGTAAAAGTAAGTAAGGATTGAAAGGTTTGAGGTATGTAATATAGAAGAAGTAGGCTTTAAGTAAGAATAATCGGAAAAAAATTCCTGTCTTTGGTCTGGTTTGAATTCTCCAGTTAAGCTTCGTCAGCTACATAGCTCGCACCTGGTTGCCAATACGCCAAGTTTCGAGGCTTCTCAGAGACGTCTGTACAGAGAATTCACCTGATAAAGACGCTGGATTTATCAATAGTTATTAAGAACAGACTGGCATCGACGCAAGTGGTTCCGACACTAAAGTTAAGTGCGCTTGTACTAAAACAATGGACAAAAGCAATGTGAATTGTACAGAGGTATAGAATAGTCGGTAAAATCGAGAGAGAGAGAGAGAGAGAGAGAGAGAGAGAGAGAGAGAAAGACACAGAGAGACACAGAGAGAGAAAGAGAGAGAGAAAGAGGAGGAGGGAAGTTGGAGAGACAAACACAAAGAAAGAGGGAGAGAGGACGAGAAAGAGAGAGTGGGAGACACAAACACAGGGAAAGAGAGATAGGGAGCTAAAGAAACCTTCATTCTGATTGAAATAGAGATATAAAGACAAGCATACTGGCAAAGAGACATACACGATAAAGAAAAATACAAAGAGAGAGGGAGAAAGAGGGTGATAAATATATATATATATAGAGAGAGAGAGACGGAGAGAGAAAAGGAGAGAGAAAGAAAGAAAGAGAGAGAGACAGAGAGAGAGAGAGAGAGAGAGTAATGTCATTTAGGTCAATTATACAGTAATAACAAACGAGGCAAAGTGTAAAAATCACAGGGAAGTGAGTTCATAGACCTATTATCAACATGATGGTTTCTCCATATGTGATGGTCCAATAAATTGGAGAGTAAAATCAATAAGACTTTATTGTGTGATACATGTATTAACGGGAGGAGTAAATTAGCTTGTTGGAGATAGAGGCAAATATTTCATGCAGTCTTTATTCAATGTGTGGGTGTTCTTAGTCCTTCGATGAGACATCATAATTGTTGATTACATTTTGTGCAAAAGGGCCAACAACAACAACAGCAAGACCAACAACAAACCCATGCGAAATCATTCTTATGGTCGTAATAAGGTCAGGCAATACGTGAATCACAAAAGAAGAGCCAGAAGAAGTCATGAAAGTCATTGACCTAAGACGGGCGATGATAATAGGGTGAGAATGAAGTGAAAATTTGCTAGGGATAATATAAGTAGTAGGTTGAGCAACCGCTAATGCCAAATGGTAAACAAATTACATTGAAATAGGCAAGTAACCAGACTTTTTCAATGGCCGATGTTTTCCACCAGCTTGAAAGAGAGAGAGGACGGGTGTACGGTGTTAAATTTCAAAGGGGGGTTACTGTAAGTCGAAACAAAATTCGCGTGCGTTAGGTCTCCTGGACTAGATCTACTTCTAGTTCGCTCTAAATCCACATGTGTAGATACAAGACAAGCAATAAAATCACTGGCAATGTTAAAATTTATAGTTTTATCATGACCTTTTTGACCGTATAGCAATTACTTGTTAAGCTCCATTCCTTTACCAAATCACTAATGTCTGTACCACGGCTTTTTCAGATAAGCAGAGGTTCAGTTCTTTACTTTGTGTTGAATGTGGTTGGGCCTGTTGTAGTATTTCCTTAACAACACTACGTTAACATAATTATTAGGAAACGAAAAGAAGAAAATACCAAGTTTAACATATCATGTGAATTACCAGAATAGGCAAACCATATTCAACAATACATAAAAAATGCTACCTCTGCTCATCTGAAAAACTCCTCATACTAACTAAAAGACCTCAGTTGAAATTTTGAGCGTGTGCATGCAACAAAGAAAATACCTACAGGAAACTTAATGACCCCCAGAGGAAACAGAAAACCACCATAACAACTATACCTGATGAGACCAACAAAATGCTCGAAGCAAATATATTGTAAGGTACCCCATTCCATTAATTTGTTTTCAATATAAACAAGCTCCTTTTCTAAGATTATATACACTATAAGGAAGGTGTAGACAGATAATTAAATACAAAATAAAGATATATACGAGTAAATAGGTAGTAAATAGGTAGGCCTACTCACCGCAAGAATCTAGATTTCGTGCAAATGAAGAAAGTCTTCAACATTTCCATCGAAAAAAAAGAAGCTTGAATATGTATGAAAAGAACATCAAGATTTGACTTGCATGTTGTGGCACAATGTGCTTCTTCGCCTTTGTGACAATTTGTCAGACAACTCCCTTCCAGGTAGCCGCTCTGCTTCTGATTATGGACTGATGTGTGAGAGAGACAGGAAAAGATATAGAAAGAAAATGGGGGGGGGGGGGGGGGGGGGAGAATGAAAGAGCGAAAGACAGAAAGCGTGAAAGCAATAAAAATATAGAGGAAAAGAGAGAAAAATTTATAGACCAGCGAACGGGCGATTGGTTGTCGTTGTATAAAACAGAATCATTTTAACGGCGCATGCATATAAATAGGTTGGTGGATGAGGAGACACAGGGAGTCAGAAAGATAGATGGAAAGACAGACATAAATTGTGACGGAAGACAATTTAATAGACGGATCTGACAGAGAGATTGATACACAGACATAAAGATTAATATAGATTATAGGTAGATATTGTAGATACATAAATAGGTACAGAGTGTCGGCCTGGATAGAAAGTTTTAAAGGCTTTTTGTGTCGGCCGCATCAGTAAACCGGTAAGTTATCGAGTGCTTTACTAATGAATATCGAGTGAAACACAATTAACTTCAATGTGTGCTTTGAACAAATTTAAATCAATCTACTCGTAATATTACCATCTAGCCTGACTGATAGGCCTGGGTCGGCGACAGCAGAGGCTAATGAAAAGGACTTGAAAGTATTTCACTTTAAACACTGTTAGGAGACTAATGAAATATTACATTATGAAAGTTCTAAAGTTTTAACAAGTTCACATTTCACTCCTCACATTTCAACGAGTACAAGTCACCTTACAACATTATCCTTGTTGTAGAAACAGGTGAAAACAAAGTGTTACAAAGCAGTTATGCGAAGAGATGAAACTCTGAGCGTACAAATAGATGTCATGACTCGATTCGGCAACGAAAAATTCCTACAACCTGGTCTAATAGCATTGAAATACAGTGTACAAAGTAACGGCTAGAAAGTTAGAGAAACAAAAAAAAATAATAACAGTTAACAATTAGGCAATGATGACATCTCTCAAAACACCAATGTGATTAAATTGTATGGTAAAACATAACTTTTCATGGTAGAGAAACTTATTTATACAAGAGCAAGAGATAAGAGCGAATTACTTGCAAAACGCAATGACATGTTAAAAGCACTATTTAATTAGACTCTACTAGATTGCAATGCATGACATCCAGTTTGCGCTCAGGCTACTTCACAAAAGATTTATAATAGGAAACTAAAAACAGCCGAGTTGAGGGTTACTGGGGTCACCTGTCACATGCCAGCATCACCGGTTCCGATGCTTGCTGCCATACTAGACGTCAACACAACCCTTCTCGAGTTTTCCCTCTCCAGATATTTGCTTGTCATTTCTTGTATGTCCAGGTTTTCTATGTATGTGATGGATAGTCTGCCTGCCTTGCTATGGGCTTCTATTTTAGTTACTGGGATAGCAGAGTAAAAGTCACAATGCACATGTACCTCGGTTTCCACAGTATCCTGGTAAATACTAAATAGTTAATTGTGGCAAAAAGCTTTTCTACAGCAGCAGGCTTTTTCGTTATTAAACATACCAAGTGTATATTATAAAATATGGAGAACGTAAAATGACAGGGTGTTATATTGCAGCTGATGATTTTTACAAAGAAACTTCAAATTCAGATGGTTTTTAATGAACACAATGAGAAAGTGTTTTAGTTAATAATCTTGAAAAAAAAAGTTGAAGTGTCTATAACTTTACATAATATCAGACTTACCTGAATGTTTTTTGGAATTTCTATTTCTTGAGCATATGGGGATAATGAAGACAAAATTGTGTACGGATTAACTAATAAATTATGTTCATCCTTGCTCGAGTTAATACCAAAACCAAAGCACAATATGGTTTAAATTCGAATCAGTTATAGGAGTTGACACTGCAACATTCTCTGTCACACGGTGATCTACATAAAAAGAAACAAAACGTGGTCCACACAGCAAACACGGCCGTGTTAAATGTATAGCAAACTGGTATGTTACGAAAGGTAAGCGCATCGACAGCTCGGTTGGAACCCGCTGCAGAAGTATCTTGCGTTATTTAGCCCGGATACTTTGTTGGACGACATTATTCTAACCTACTCTATGCCTTAAGAATCTGAGAGTACTTTGAAAAAACTTTTATTGTGAGAAAAGAATCCAACACAAAGACGCTTTTGTGGCTGAAAGAGAGATAGAGAGAGCGAGAAAGAGAGAGAGAGAGAGAGAGAGAGAGAGAGAGAGAGAGAGAGAGAGAGAGAGAGAGAGAAACAGACAGACAAACAGAGAGAGACAGAAACAGGGAGACAGACAGAGAGAGTGCAATAAAGAGAGAATGGGGAGGTAAGAGGAGGTAATGAAAGAATGATAAATAGAAAGTGTGAGAGCAATAAAGAGACAAGGAAGAGATAGAGACAGAGAAGAGATAGAGAGACGGAGAGGAGATAGAGAGAGGAAAAGAGATAAAGCAATAAAGAGAGAGAATGGGTAGGTAAGAGGTGGCCATGAAAGAATGAGGAACAGAAAGTGTTAGAGCAATAGAGAGACAGAGAAGAGATAGAGAGAGGGAGAGA
>BMAT01012819.1:122461-139170 GCA_019649035.1 Elysia marginata
GAATGACGTAGATCAAACGGTTGCTCAGTCTGTTCTTTAGTCTGTGGGACTGCGTTAATGTTGATGGAAGTCCGTCATTTTAGAAAAAGGTCAGTTAGACTCCACACGCAACGATAATGACTGTTTAGTTCTTGGATCAAGATTGAAGATAATGTCACTTAATATAAAAGAAATATCCATGACGAAATGTGAATATATTGAAAAACTTCTCCAGACACAGAAAATTGATATAGCCCTCACCCATGAGACCCACCTAGATGACAATCATATGCTCCACCATCAAGATAACTATCCCTTGATACTCAATTGTCTTCAAACAGAACCATTCACAATATGGTATAGCCACCTACGCAAAAGAACCGGCTCAGGTGATAGATCTTGGTGGCAGCACTGAAAGCAATGGAACACAAAGATCCTGTATCAAAATCGGAGACAAGAAAAATCAGGAACGGCGTGCCTTAGGGTTTAGTTATTGCGCCAATCCTTTTTAACATGTACATCAGTGACACGCCGGAAACAAACTCTTCCATGAGCAACTCTAGCAATGTGTAAAAGCACTATAAACTAATTTAGTAAACCCAGCACAAATAAACTAGTTTTAAAAAGACAAGTACTAGCTTGGTCAATTAGGTTTATTTTATTGAAAGCAAGTACAACAGAGTCGTTTGTGATTGCATAATACAAAATACCATAATTCAAAAAAAAAGAAAAACAATCAGCGAAGAATTCATAGACATTTCGTGACAAAAAAGCTTTAAAAAGTTCATTAATATACAAGAGATAAAATACAAAGGCGTTAAAGAGACGGATAGCCGTCCTGTCGAGTTAGCCCTCAGAGTCTGTGTTAATCTTGGTGGCTGTGGGTGCGGTCCTGGTCAAAGCGAATGTAAGATCGACCCCTCCATAGAACCCATAGCATGGTTGCTATTGAAATAAAAAGAAAAGATAGCAAATGCAAAGTAAAATTGCGTTGCTCCTTGCAGCGTGCTAATCGATTTTTTTTTATTTTGCGATAAGTCAGGTAATAAAAAAATTATGCACAACGAAGCAACCTACATGATCAATTTGAATTTGTTTTGGGTTCTTCATTGAATAACACTCCCAACTACATTAAAGTATGCAGACGAAAGGGAGAGTGAAGGCATTCAATTTTTAAAATTAATTTTGCATGCTTAAAAATGTTCTGGTTCTAAAAGATCGCTACCTTTTTGCTGACTGAATAAAAAAAAACTAAAATGTTTAGGCTTACATAATACATCACTTGCTTGACTTTGAAGGCTTCTTTGTAAATTGAACTAGTCAAAAGGTTATCAGTTGATAGGCTGGTGATATTTCAAATCCTGTTTTTCGGCTATGAGTTTTAACCGCAGGTAACTTTGTTTCCATTACGATAAAAAAGCTTCAATTTCTTAGCTTTCTCAGCTTTCGCCAACACAAGTACTCATTTTATACTCCACTTTAACATTACATAGCTCTATTTCGCAGATTAACACTGCAGCTGCCAGCTCAGACATCTCTTAGTTTTCAAAATATGTTTTAAGGTATTAAAAACTCTAAAAAATGTGATGAACCCATTTGCCCATTATATCCTTCAAAATAAGCCTAGTTGTCGAAAATAGGCCTATTTGTCTGAGTTGATATGATAAACAACACTGTATAATGCCTCTCAAATGGTGAATTACTTAATTTATTCTATAATTAAAAGTTATTGCAGCTAAAAGATTTGGGATTATGTACTCATTGTTCAGAAAATGGGAAAAAGTATGTAACGGCGACCTTAAGAGAAAGCAAAACAACCAGTTGTACTGTTTGATTTAGTTTCAATAAGTCTGTGGCTTGTAAAAAAAAAATCGCCATAGCCTGTGCATTTAGAGAGAGAAACTTTGTCTTGTAAAGTCTTGGCCCGGCAGTTATAAAACTGACCGTTTTCTGAAATCACATCACTGGTGTACGACTTTTTTAAAATTCACTCAAAACAACAATGCTACGTTTTACGGGCCCCTTATATGGCCTCTTCAAGATCTATTTTGATATCTACCAACGCTACGAGCTTTACAGCATTTTACAGATTAAAAAAAAAATTAAAAACGTATACATGTACTTACGAAGGTACACACTAAAAAACCCAATGAAAGAAACATCCAGCGAGGTTGTATGGTAAAGCCACGCTTCCGACCACAGCAAAGCCATCATCAGAGGATACGTTGCCATTCCTAAATAGTAGACTCTGAAACAAAACAAAAAACACTACGTATATAGCTAATTCACAAATATTTTTGCACCTATCAATGACTGAATCAAGAGATTTTCTGAGCTTGTGCTTATTGCATCTTACGCATTTGTCAGGTACTCTTGTAAATCAGCCTCGTCGAATCACAGACGTCGATTCCTTACAGCTGTTTTGGTCTTTGCACACGGGTGGAGTATTTTCAAGAACAACACATTTAGGATGTGTCGCTTTTACAGACTAAAGAAAGACAAGGTAAGGTAAGATACACTTTATTGAGCCATTATTGGAAATTTGGCGTGGGCATTGGTGCTGATAGTGAAACAAATGGAATATAACTTGACAGTTATACTTCACTTTCAAACACAGAAATATATCAAATAGACGTAGTTACATACCATCAGGACTTACGATAAAGAAACACACATTTACGGCAGAAGGAAGTTTCTCTCTCGCTCCCAACCTAACATTCACTTCCTTATCACTCTCACATTTCTCCTTACGGGCATAAATTAACAGACATATAAAATGCACAGATAAAAGAAAGTAAAGCCTTGAAATTAACTTTAACGTGTGATGTTTTTATTCCGACAATTTTTGAGATGTTGCCGGAACAAAAGATTTTTTGCAACGATCTGTTTTACTGTGGATAGTATTAAATCTTCCTGATCTTCCTAAAATCTAGTATGCATTCCAAAGAGGGTGGCATGGATCATTTACTATATATAATGCTTTGGCCAAGGAATGAATCAAAAAGCATAACTAAATGATACCATTAATTCATAGACCGGCAAGGAGCTGCTACAGATAAGAAGACGATAACAGATACATAGTTCTTAAGATTTTCATGGAGTCATAAAAAGTATAAAATGTGAGATAAAGGTATCTATAAATATTGCAATAGACGCGCCGGCTTCATATGTTAAATGAAGGTTCTGGAGCTTTGTCAATCTTTAATTTTCGGTTTTAGACAACTCTGTTCTTTATATTACCGAACTAACTTCTGTTTGCGTTTGGTCGTACCAAGGTTTTTACTGTCTTTCAGTCTTATTTCGCACTCTAGACTACTTCTGATTTAAAAAGGGCTAACTCTGATATTCTGTGAACTGCTCTTGTTTATACCAGAGCTGAGGTCATCATCAACCTTGAGTCCATCTGTGTACGTCCTCACAACATCTTCTTAATCCAAGATTTATCTTCTTTATTCATCTTCTTTGTTGTCAGGGTAACACTACATTCACCCTTTAACACCAAGAGTCTTGGTTGAACTGCTTTTATGATTCTCATGATTTCTTCATACACTTCTGTTCTTCTGTGGCGATTGTCTTTCATAATTGTGCCAGATAAATTACATAGTTTGAATAGAAGAAAACGTTTTTTAAATGTCACGTTATATTAAAAGTTCTCTTTATTTTCGGTGTTTTCTGTAGTTTGATAGGGTAATACTGTGAGTGTCTCTCCTTAACGAAAAAAATGATAATAATGATAATAATTATAATAATAATAGTAGAATAATAACAACAATAATAATAATTTACTTGTAGAGCATCTAAAAGTTTGAGACGAGACAGCCAAATTCCCGCTAATCAAGCGATGAGCGGATCTTTCGTGACGGAAGGCAGCAAATTCAAAGGACGTCCACTAACAACACTCCCTGTCGTCCTCAACCGAGACCTTTCCCGAATCATAAACAGCAACTTGCAACTGAAAAGCAGCCACGATCTAGAGCACCTGAGATCTATAGCACAGCAGAGAGACGAGTGGACCAAGCTTACAGCAAGGATTCGAGAAGCAGCCGAGGCGTCCCAGTCGGAGCACTGAGATGCGAAAGGCCCTAAGTCAAGTAAGTCAGAGCATCTAAATTCCACTAAATCTGATCAGTGCTCGTTGGCGCTAGTACTTACATTGTAGTAGAATAAAGTTACCTTAGTTATAATTATATCCATTGTAAAAGAGTACAATATGAAACAAAGAGGAAAAGTTTTACAATACAAATGCATGAAAGTTATTAAACGTATCATCTAAAATAGCCATTGTCATTGTATTAAGAACCCTTACAACTACACTAAAGTGCATGGAAATTAATGCCGATATGTTTTAGAATCACAGAAAATTTTTCTTTAAAAATTTACTTACCAAATTTGGCTTAGAATATTCAATTGTGTCACTACTCTTAGTTTTTATTTATGTTAAAACATCCCAGACCTTAGGAGATGTGATAGAGAAAGCTTTCATTTTGAAAGACGAGGATGGAATATTAGTTTTTAATATGATGAAGTCATAATAATGATCTTAAAATCCTCAGGGATTTGTCTAATTGTAAGAGTTCTGGTAAATAAGCAGGGGATAAATTGTTTAAAGTTTAAAATATGGCAAGCAGTTTTAAAATCCATGCGGGACTTAACCGGTAGCCAATTTATCTCTTTCAATGTTTGCAGTGAATTATTGGGCTGCTTTGTTTTGAAATTTTGAACTCTATTTACTTTGGTGTTCCCCCCAAAAGGGAATTACAGTAATCCAACTCGCTGGTTATGAAAGAATGTACTCGTAGTTGAGTAGTAGTATCATCAGTTAGTTCCTAAATTTTTCCAATATTTCTAATGTGGCGGTGGCAATGTTAGATGTGTATTTCAATTCAAAGGTAAGCTTCAAAGTGAAAACCAAGGTTCCTGCATTGTCACCTGTAAGTATAGCTATTCTTTTCCCAATTACATTCAGACTGTCTAGTTCAGCTTTAATTTTACTTCTCTTAAATGATATTAACAAAACCTCTTTCTTCCCTTTTTATTTATTTTTAGTTTTTTGTTTGTCATTCAGTCTTAGATGTCGTTTGAGCACTGCTCTAGGCATGTCAAGGGGAATTTGGTAATTTTTAGGGGTAAACAGATTTCGGTATCATCAGCATACATATAGAAATATGATGTTTGTTGCTTAATCAAATCTTCTAGGGGCGCTGTAACATTGACTTAGGTAGTGGGTCAATCACCGGATCCTGAGGAACACCAAAGCATACAGGTCTAGGTTTAGAACTAGAGTTATCAATAGAAAGACCACAAAGAGAAGCTGTTTCCGTGCTATGGCCCTTCCTATGCGGACTGAAACTTTGGAAATAAACCCTTGTACTCATGTAAGATTCCAAACTACCGACCACAACATTTTCTATAACTCCTGATAACTAACAGGTGTTGCTTAAAGGTCTATAGGTCTTCAAGTTACATAGCTCATCTTATTTTCCTAGACTGTAAATGTGTCTACACTAGCATAATCCAATCATTCAAGAAACATGGTTTTTTACATTGATCTTAATCGCATGTCAGGGAATCCAATAAAGTGTATGACGGCGAAAAGTACCGGTATTACTGCTACTGTAATAAGTTTTAAGGCTATAATAAAAAGAAGTTATGGAAAACTTTAGAGAAGATTCAAAGAAAGTGTAGGCCTACTACTTTTATTATTCTTTTTTTTTTTTTTACAAATGAAGACTGTAAAGCGCACAGCAAAATCCAGACATTGGCGCGAGTGTTATATGCCTAAATGCTATGGTGATTTAGAGACTTAAGCAAAATTCTATATCAGCTTGCCTCACATACCGGCACACCTCCCATCTCCTTTTCCAACACTTAAAAATAACTGCGTTACCTTTTTTCTTTTAAGTTCTGCATGAATTTGTTTAACGTTATCTGCATAATTATTTTCCTGTTTTGTTTGACAACACTTTACTCACGTTTTATTTTTGTAGTCCACAAGTGCTGCTGCCCGCACAAGTGCCGTTATAATGTGTGCATGTCCGAGCATTCTGTCGCCCATTTTGGTGACTGGAGACACGTTGAGAAAACACAAATTATTAGGTCAAAATAAAATAAAGAGTGTTTTGACACGCACGATTTTAGTGCATTCGAATTAATTTCGGGACTGGTGTGTCTCCACAGTATAGAGAAAACTTGTCAAGACGCTATGGAGAAGTGGAGAGAAATAAATCAAACAGAAGAATCAAAGTAATAAAAAAAAAAATGACAACATTGCTTTCACTGTCAGGGCCATTGTTTAGGTTTCTCTAGATGACATTAAAAGATAAAGTCAGTTCTCACTTAAAATGAACTTTTTTTCTGTCCCAAAGAAAGTTTTCATTTTATGAGGATTCCTTCCTAGCAGATGTAAGCTAAATGATAATGATGTGAAATATTCAAATAAAAAAATGTAATCAAATTATAGGTCTGCATGTTGTATTTCAGCCCATTGCCTGCGTATTAATAACTGAAAATAACAAGAACAACTAAAGTAATAGACGGGAAACACTGGGTATTGAAAGAACTGATGTGGCACTGTCGTGCAGTTACTGAATTATCAGTTATTGCTAGAAGCAGATTACAGGATAGTACTTACAGTTTTTGCCAGCCAAGGGGAAGAGCGGGGCATTGCTGATTTTGTTAGGAGCGAACGAGTGGAATGCCATGACAGATGATGTTAATGCAGACATGGCTAGATTCATGCGGACGAAATCCACAAACGTTAAGTTCACAGCCAACTGTCTCATATCCTTGAAAATATTAAACACCATGGTGGGTTTTGTAAGCAACCTTTATGATGATATGATGAAACGAAATTTCCGCGACAATATATTGTTAGTATTGTTCGTTAGTTTGTTTTTAAATGATATTGGTTCATTTGTTTTTTTGTTTGTGGTATCACCGCTGCTTTGTGGCTTTCCTTTGGTAGAAATGCTTGAACCCTTTACGTATTGTAATGCTAAAACCGTTAAAAGAAAACTGACATTGTTAAACTGTAACTAAGTGAGTTAAAGGTTTGCAATAGGTAAAACTAAAATTAGCAACTTGACCTACAATTATCAAAAAGTTGACAAACGAACACTTTGCTTGACGACTTCTGAATTAACTTAAACAGTGGAGTTATAAATCAAACCTGCAAAACAATATCGACTCAACATAGACGCAAGGAATACTAATCACTTCTAGGCTTACACAGTTTAAACAATTGAGAGGAATTTGTTTACTTAGACTGCAACAGTTACAGATCCACCTGTGTCACAAACGTTAAGAAAAGAACCTCAACGGAATGAAACGAAGGCTTACTGAGGATCCATAAGCCAAGTTAACCGACTAGATCTAAATATCCACATAGATCTGTATCTAGATATCCACATAGATCTTTAATTTAAAATCTCATTTATTTTCATCAACTGCGGTTACTTTTGCTAAAAACACGTCCAATGGTAAATTTAAAGGCGTCTGCTCTACCAAACACGCTTTAAAAATACAAATATTTATTTGATGAATTTGCTCACATAGGCCTATACTGTGATATGGCATTTTCTATACTTAGCTGTACTGCAGTACTAGTATATATACTGGCGATATAATTGCAGTAAGCAAATGAAAAATAACACGAGAGTACGGCTGTGATTCAGTTCCAATAACGTAGGGGCTACATGTAATTTGTTTCTTTTCAAGATAAGCCTTAAAGAGACATGATATGTTGCTGCTGTATCACTGTCACCAGGTATTTAAGCAGAAAATATATACCGGCTTTCTGGTTTAAGAAAAAGCTTCCTAAAACTATCAATACGTGTAGTTAGAAACTGTACTAAGCCGGTTGAATTTGCGCAAAAAGGTGTCCTTCACTAGTGTCATTGCAACAGATGTCTATCTCAACAGGAAGATAGCTCTGGTGACAGACTATACCACCATCTGCCGCAGACCGGTGTCCATTTACACCGATACGGTAAGGCTACAGGCCGAGTCTAGGTCTTCGAACTCCATTGGATACGTTGTCGCTGCTCTTCTGTTGCCTTCCAGGCTAGGTAACACAGGCAGGAGACACATTCATTTTTAAATGAGGATTGTAAATGAAGCAACTAGATACTGTGCATCAAAGTTACACACCTTCTAGTGCTGTAGGTATGCCTAAGGCTGGTAACATGCGGTACCTTTTAGTAAAAATTTAGATAGTTTTCCACAATGACACTGACAGGAAGCATAGAAACTTTCACATTCACGAGTGCTTTTCATAAGGTTGTTTTTAATTTCTAAACGAAAGTCCGGAGATAAGAATGTGATTTTTTTTAGTTTTACATATAGGATAGCAGGATTCTTCACGAAATGAAAACTAATCAACTGCAATGAATCAGAGTCATTATTTCCAATCCAACTATGGCGAATTTGCCTATAGACATAAAAATAATACATGTATAGGCCTACCTCTTTCTTATAATGTGCAATCGACAAAAGGCGACGAAGACGACGGCGAAGAAGATGAAGTATAAGAGAGAGAAGGAGGAAGAGTGGAAGACAGAGGCAGAGAGAGAGAGAGAGAGAGAGAGAGAGAGAGAGAGAGAGAACTGATTTAAAAGAATCAATAGACCAATGTTATACTGACCTGATATAAAAATGTAATATGCAGGGATGCAAGTGCCTGATGCACAAAACGAAGGAACATTTTAACACTCCTGTAGTGCCCCATAGGTTACTGATAACCAATAGCTGCCCCCATAGGGATCTATGATAGATCAACTAAAAAGGTAGATAAAACTACACTACTGGGGCCTACAGAGCTGTAAAATTCAAAAGAAGTGCTTGATGTCATATAAAGCTGAAGTTTGGAGGTTTCCTATAACAATTTAACATTTTAAGTCTTAATTTTTTAAATTTTCCTGCTTTTTTTGACTATAGAAACTGCTAAAAATTAAATTCCTGTTAAAATCGGAAAACTTGCATCCTTGAATATAACATTTCGTTAAATTTGTTTCAGGAGTATATATACATTATAAACTATTTATTCTTATCTCTAGATCTATAATTCATATAAGGCATACCTTTAAATGTAACCGGTTTTTCTCTGTGTTTGTTGTTTATGGCTAAGTGTTGGTGCGCTTCCGGTTTGAATGGTTGCCTTTGGTGCCATTTGTATCTTCCAGTTTACCTTTTTATTATTTTAACTAAGGGGCATTAGTGGCGACATGGTATAAGCTATGTTTCTCTCAGTTGCAAGGCTGTGGGTGCCGAAGCTACTATAAATCATAGGTTCTGGTCATACTAAAGGCAAACATTTCGGACATCGCTTCGGAAATGTTTTACTTTCTTAATTAAATCTGCATTGAATTGTGTTTTGTAACTGAAGAAGGCAGTATAATAAAGCCAAAACGTTTTTATGTACGAACTTAGATTGCATTTTTTTTCTTGTGTCACAAAGTGATAGATCTAGTTTGTAAGTCTCATTTTTTGTTACATTCACAGAGAAAGATAGGAAGAAGAGGGGGGAGAAGGACAGAAAGGCAGAAAGAGACAAAGTTAAAGAAGACAGAGGTTAACTATTCATTACAGTTAATTACTACATGTATGTATTTTGCGTAAAGCCAGCATTAAGTTCATGAGGAAGCATCATCCATAAAATATATTACCAATACACGACCACAGTACATTGAACATTCAAATACTAACAAAATTCCTAATCGAAAATGTTTGAAAAATTGTAGAATACATTAGATTTAGTGTGGTCTTTGAAAGACAACAAATAAAGAAGTGCAAAGGCGTGGATGAAAAAAAAAACGAATAGACCTTTAATGCAATACATCGCAAAAAAGAAAAGATAACATGAGCCTATAAACCAAAGATATTATGTTTTTTAAGTAAAAAAACAAGAAAACCAAAACACTGTATTTTCTTTTTAAATCAAGTTTTACTTTCATGGTAAGACAAGTATGTAGAACATGTATTGACTATACTCTGAAAAAGAAAAGGCATGACAGAGGAGAACCTAGACGGAAGTAAAATGAAAGTGAAAGAGAAAAGATGTAAGACAGGAGGCAAATGTCATAAAAATTAAGAACGGCCTCAAAAGAGTAGGGCCTAGCTGAAAAGAGGTAAGCGCCATCGAGCACTTTTCTGTGGATTTTAGGCGCTATACAAATACATTATTATTATTATTATTATTATTATTATTATTATTATTATTATTATTATAAAAGAGGTAGATGAGAGAGAAAGTCAAGAGAAAATAAAAAAAAATTAGGGGAAGAGAAAGAGAGAGTGTACGAGTCATACAAATCAGCGTGAATCTGAGGCACGGCTTTGGTTGCAGTTACATAAAGTTATTTAATATTTGAGGTATACAGTGCTTCAGTGATCAACCACTGTGGAAGACTGACCACAAAAGAAAAAGAGTATGCACACATGCACACCACAATGAAATGCGATTCTGATGTCCAGTGCAGCAAGGCAATGCATTTGTTCCAGCCGTTTTGAGCCAGCCTTTTCATGGCAGTCTAAACTGTTTTTTCTTAACCAAGCAAGGAAAATATTTCGCAGATGCAAGTATCTGAATCTGGTGGTTTCTGTACCGAAATGAATAAGCGTCATTTTCACCCCTTAATACATTTTCTATTCAAATTATTGTTCAAAATACCTTACATGGTCTGACACTGAACTAGGTTGTAAGTAGCATGAAGCAATCATTCATTTTTTTTATAAGTCTATCTAAAAATGTGTGTGATTTGAAGAAAATGTAAAAAAAGATGTCTTAATATTCATGAGCTTCACAATACTCTTAGTAATTGGTTGATTTTCTCAACTTTAAAGAGAAATCATGAGATGATTAATAAACACAGTTATGACAAGTCACTGTCTTTGAGGTCTATCTCTGAAATAGACCATTATGTTAGCAGACCAGAATGGCATAATATGTAAATCACAGCATATAAATATGACTGAATAGGATTCACTAGAGAAAAGACAGTGATGGATATGATTCGATGATAATTGATATGATCAGATACCCAGTTCTTTTTCATCGGAATGCAACACAGGTCCTGATAAGAATTACCTCAGATTTTGAATAGGCATGTTAAGATTATCTGATAATCACAAAGGGTGTTCAACCATATATACATAGTGTACATACTGACCTTCATATGACACATAACATTAATAATTTAAAAAAAGGATAAATTAAAATGCCTTTTTAAGAGTTAAAAACAATTATTGGATTCATATCATATGTACCTTTGTAGGCTACAGAATGTATGTTTATCATGTTTAACCCTAGGTGAAAATTCCAAGCAAAAATTAATCAGGTAAGCAAGCATACAAATTCAACTGAGATAAAATAGGAAAGCAACAAAATGCTTTGCATTAAGAAAGACAAACCCTACTCGTGGTAGAAAAGGCAGATGAAGAAATGGGTGGATTTGAGACGTTCTTACTGGCAGGCTACCCAGACCAAATGCAAACAAACTTGTGCAGAAGTAACATTTTGATTTATCTCTTTCTATTTAGGCTATGAATTGGAAATACATGTAGAATATAAAGAATCTCAAAAACATATTTTAGTAAAGGCCAGCCCTCTATGTATTTCCTGATACAACAATGGCTTTGTAAAGAAAAGATTCCCTTCTCTAATTGTTTTATCTGATTTCATAAGAACTCCTGATTTTGTATTTCACAGTTTGGCATTTGTACATGTATTTCTTACGTTCTAAGTCATGCCGAAATTGAAAGAGATTGGTCCAAATGATACTTGTGCACAACTTTACTTACATTTGGGCTGGATGGTGTGGAGTGTCTTGGGTGGATTAAATGTAAAAATAACCATTCAGATCCTTTCAAACGGATGTATAAAAAGAGAGGACTTACTACTAAAGTGCCCCAGTTAACAGTAGCATCATACATTATTAAATTCAGAAAGCAAAAATAAGACTTAAATAGTAACTTAAATTGAAAAAAAATCATACAAAACCAAACTTAGACAACAACATGAAAGATAATACTTAATATAATGAAATTTCAAAATAACATTAAGGGATATTATCGGAGAAGATGTGTATGTCATTTCATTTATCCATTATTGTTTAAGTTGCAGATGACAAAATAACAAGAACAATTTCAACTACAACAACTCTTCTATGGTTCAATTCAACAGTAAGTAGGACAGACAGTAAATCGACTATATGAAATTTGATAAAATGCTCATTTCAGAAAATCTTAAATGTTTTAATCTTTCTTAAAAGGTTTATGACCTACTCTCACAATATCTGTGTGTGTTTTTCCTAAAGTAAAGTAAAAAGCATTTTTCATATAGAGCTTAATCTACTATTTGTACTAATACACTCTATGCACTTTACATGGGTTCCCAAACAGGCCATTATCAATAAAAGTGCCTTCTGAACTCACAAGGGAGCAGAATATAAAACGCATTACTCTATCCTACTGACAACATCTTTCACTGCTTATAGTCGGCTAATCCTTTAACGAATGAGGGAGGAGAAGAAATGTGTGTAAATAGTTTTTCTTGAGGACTCGACTAAACGTTGACCTGCAATAAGCAGGGCTTGGACCCAGGACCTTTTGATCCAGAAGCTAAGCGTCTACCACTAGACAATAAAAAAAAATAAGTAAAAACTGATTTCAAATGATTGATTTTGTGTAGTGGAACAAAATTTAATTCTGACAAGATTGTGACCGAACACAACATATTTGAAAAAAATAAAACAACTATGACCTGAACTTCTTTAAATCAAAGGGCAATGTAAACGTGGTAATTGATTTCATAAAACCAACTTTTATTTCTAAAATGCCATACAGTAATAATGTATTACTACAAAAATATTAAGGCTTTTACTGTGCATTGTTTTACTTTCTCTCATTTATGCTACCATTATAAAAGAGACCATGACAAAAGGTTGTGATTCTCTTGTTTGTAATAGTGGAGAAAAAAATTTACAGGATAGCAAAGAAAACAAGTCTATTTTTTACAGGACTACATCTTCAGTTCTATCCACTTGAAACTATAATTCATTTGTTGTAATGTTGTTAATTTTATCTTTAAAAAAAAACAAAAAAAAAACCTATAGAAATTTTAAGAAAATTAAAACTGAAAATCTGTATAACAATTAGTAGAATTTAAGTTTCACGAATACTATATTGCTTGGTCAATCCATTTAAAATATGCAATAGAGCATTCTAATGTAATCTCACAGAATGTGACATCAAACCATAATTAAAGATATCTATGTCATTATAAATGACAGAATTATGACCTTTTGTCACAGCCTCAAAAGCTTTTAACTCAATTTTACAATTTACTTGATTTAGAAAACTAAAGGAAAAAAAACCTAGTTATTAGGAATGACATTAGAGCCCAAATTATCGTTCTTGTTTGAAAACTCCCTCTTAAAATCAATTGCTTGCAGGCAAGGATGATAATTTTGTACTCTATTCTCATTCCCGATAAGTTCATTAATTCCTTAGAAAAATTTTACAGGATATACTCAATGAAGATATAAAAATTAAAATGCAAGTTTTTCACAAAGTAAAATCACAATTAAAGTACCTACATTAAGGTCAAAAAGAAAAACAAAGAATGTAGAATTTGACAGCAACCAACAACATTAAGGTAAAAAAAAAGCAAAGAATGTATAATGTAACAGCAACTAACAAAGTAAAGTGTGAATAATTTCTAAGTGTCTTTTCATTTGAACTCAATTTTTTGGAATTCTTTGTGTAAACATAGAAGAGAACAAAGCTAAACAAAGAATAGATTAAAATAGATATATGTACATAAACCTCTGTACACTGGAAATGAATAAATGTTCATCATACGGCTTCTAATAAAGGTGATATGTTGGTGAAAATGTAAAAATGTTTGACAGAAATAAAAAAAAACTAAGTATTGGCCAAAAACTATTGCATAAAAAAACAAATAATTAAAAGAAAATAATACAATATATGTACATGCATGGTCATATTTCACTTGTCCTATTGTTTCATCCAATGACCCATTAGCTTGAGCCAAAAACTGCAGTGCAAAGGTCTGAGAAGAGAGGATAGGGCAAACAGTCTGAAGGGAGGGAGGGAGGGAGGGAGGGAGGGAGAGAGAGAGAGAGAGAGAGAGAGAGAGAGAGAGAGAGAGGAGTTTAAATAGCCCAAAAAACATTATATCGTGATTGTATAATACAAATTTTTTAGTTTCTTTTTCAAGAGGAAAGGAAAAAAGGGGAGGGGGGTATTTTACTTTTTTAAAATATAAAACTTGAAATAAAGCAAAATCAGTTACCCATACATAGAATCAATAATAATAATGTAGATAAAGGATAAAGTTATATTTTTCAATGTACAATAAACCAGGTTAAAAAACGAAAATACACAGCAAAAAGATAGGGCACTTTGAGTGTAAACTAAGTTATTTTATGATGTATGAATCAGACTTTCATTTAAAAATCAATGAAAACAACATTGCCTGATACAAAAGAATAACTTTGCTTTCTTACTAATAATACATGATGTACATTTACTTTACAAACACATTTCCAGTACATTTTGCTACCCAAAACAAAACAAAAAAAAAACAACAACTTATGCCTACCATTTTGTAGCTCTTTTTTTTTGCTAGTAAATCTCCTCAGAACCTAAACAAGAACTCTTCTGGATGTTTCTGCTGTGCATTTAGAGTTGTAATTAAGCCGTTGTGAAAAAACAAATTCGGCTGCACTTGCCAAGCTGGCAAGTTCTCTTCTGCAGCAAAGTCTGAGATTGCTAGATCAGTGTGGGTGCTCGGTGGAACTAACAGAAGATATTCACTCAAATCATCTACAACCTCAAGAGGATACATTTGGGCTTGAGTGCAACAACCCTCTGCTACCTCAAGCCGGTAGAAATACCTCCAAAGGCGACGCAGAGCTTCTATATTTTGACGTCCCAAAAGCCAGATGGTCAGCAAGCACATGAGATAGAGGGTAATAAAGGCTTTCTTGTTGAAAGGAATTTTTAACTTACACTTACAGAAAAGACAATGTCTTGAGAAATCTATATCAAACATTTCACGACTGGAAGGAGCATGGTATTTTTGATATAAGAAAAGGCACAAGTAGACAAACCAGGTCATGATAGATCCCCACAGAATGAGGTCAAATATTCTTGAAAACTCCGCTGCAAACCCCTGCCATTTGGGAGGAAAATAAAGCTTTATATATGCATAGTTTGGTCGATTTTTTAATCTGGATTCGATCATATGCTCTAAAATAGTAGGGAAGTCTGTATGTGGTATGGTGTCATCTTCAATCAAAATAACAAATTTCGGTTTCAAATATGCTGCTGTGAGTAAACAAAAAGTGTAATCAATTGTTTCTTTGTTATATTTCGATGTATGCTTAGTCCAACTCTTAAATGAAACATCTTTGTTGCGTGTAGTTAAAAGTGGTACATTTAAAGAGTTATTCCCATATCTCTCTGTGTAAGGCAAGTAGGTGTATAATTTTAATGCATCCGTATGATCTTGAGGGCTAAAATCAACATTGCAGATGAATGGCACGCTGTTGTCAAGATATTTTGATCCTTTAATTGCTTTGTCCAACAAAGCCATGGTATGGAGTATGTAACTGGGGCTTTTCTTTGTAGAAGGCTCTCTAACCTGTCGTTTAACAGTTATAACCCCAAAGACAAACTGCAAGTTTTTCCTTAGAAGTCTCTCTTCATACAGGTTGATAGACGACTGAGCATCCAAATGTTCGAAATATGAAGTGGATTCTTTTAGACGAATAGCTGCTAATGACTCCACTTCCTTAAACAAGTGATTATAGTCATGAAGACTTCGATACAGCTGGGAGAAAGGTAACATATAGCAGCACAACAAAACAAACAAAGAATAAGTAATGAATGCAGCAGCTTGGACAGAGTAAGAGAAGCATTGTGCCATGATCTCTCAGGGGTAATGAACAGGTTTGGTGTCGCATCTAATGCAGTCACAGTGGAATAATGGATGCAGAATGGCCCTTGATTGAATCAAAAACTTTCATGAATGTGCCGCTCATGAAGCATTGATCAGATTTGGAGTGAAGGTGCTCATATTCTACATACATTTCCATTCCTGACAATGAGCATTCTGAAACATAAGGAAAGAACAAACAAAAAAGAAAAAAATACAACATATGCCTGCATTATATTTATAATTATTGGTTTAACAGTTAAGTAAGACTAAGAACTTGTAATCACAGAGGTCTATTAATAGCACTAGAGAGTGCAATGCGCATGTCGCCTTCTTCGTTCCCTATTTGTCATGGCGGCCGCCCGTGTCGCTGGGTTGGAGAGGGTGGGCGAAGCAAAAAGGGGGGCAAGGTTCGACTACTGAATTTTAACGAGTATCTGAGATAGGGAGGAGGAACTGCTTGTAGATGCCATGTGTATGAATTGGGTTTACTATTATTTACAAGTTTTGGTTTAAGTAAAACTTATAACGCCACGAATTACTTTTTTCAAATGATAAACTAAAAATTGTTGCTAGATTTAGAATATTTTATTGCAATGACAGTCAATACCTGCTTCAATTATAAAACCTAACTGCTAACAGTACTAAAAAATTATTATTTCTTCTTCTTCTTGTTCTTCTCCTCCTCCTCGTCCTTCTCTTCTTCTACAACCACTATTATTGTTACTACTACTACCACCAATACTACTACTGCTGCTACTACTATTGGTAC
>BMAT01012819.1:228805-246142 GCA_019649035.1 Elysia marginata
TCGAGAGCTTTTTGTACCTCTTCTACTTTGATGAATTCCAGTGAGACATCGTCTACATCTTCGGCGTATGCAACCTCTCTTAGCAGAAGCCTTTCTATGTCTGTAGGCGGAGAGATGTTGGTTCGTATATCTCTTATAGTCAACGTTTAAAAACAAAATTTAAAAAAAGAATCTCTCTGTTGTATTGAGAACTTCAGGGTTCAGGCAGCTCATTCCAGGTACATTATTGATACATATGATAAAGCTATTGTCTTTTCAAGCAGGTTTTCTTCTTCTTCTTCTTCTTCTTCTTCTTTTTCTCATTGTCTGTCTGTCTCTGTCTCTCTCTCTCTGTCTCTCTGTTTGTCTGTCTGTCTGTCTCTGTCTTTCTCTCTCTCTCTCTCTCTCTCTCTCTCTCTCTCTCTGCTGCCTGAACACTGAACAGGGATGCCATTTTTTAGTTTTTTTGTTAAAAGTTTTTTTCTCATGCCTTTCCTTTTCATAAATGACCCGATTGGTTAATAGCAATGTTCGTAACATCCTGTGGTAATTATACAATGAAAACAATTATTGGGGGGGCTAGTGAAATTATAATATTAAAAGAAGCATAATTAGTTTGTTAATTCTATAGTTCCTCTGCTCCATAAAGCTGCGAGGAGGCACATTCCTTTTTTCAGTCCCTAATAGAGTGTCCAGACGTCACCTTTGGCCAAAATCATGTGTCGAATCTTGTGCTATGGTGACTTTGTTAGTGTTTTTTTTTTAGTTATTTTTTAAGACTGAGAAACTGAAGAAATACACACATTTTAACAAGATTAGTTCCATTAACAATGACAATTCCAGGGCTTGAAATAGACCGCGGCAATTTGCCGTGGTGCCCTTGTAATTTGCCGTAATGCCCTCGAAATCAAAGGGTCAACCGCGGCAATTTTTGCCGTGCCCTTGTTTTGTTTTGTTGAAAATATAATATACATGTACCGGTAATTACATAACTTCGGGTGACCAACAAAAACGGTGCCGACCATCAATTCAGTCGAAGTTTAATAGACCTTTATGATGCGGTCTTCCGTTGAAACAGGGTTCAGTCTCGCGCCGTGTCTTGTGCCCTTGACCTTGAAAAATCTGGGTGAAAGTAACGAGCTGAATTTTATTGAAAATAACCCATTTTGCCTCTAAAAACCCGTTGTATTCCTCAACGGTTTATATTTCTTTTTCTTTTTTGAAATTAGTCCAATAAAATTAATGACAAATTATTTTTAATAATTTTTTGTTTTTAAATGCGCATGCTGATTAAGCAGAATCCACTTGTGGGTGAAATTCAGTATTCACCTGTATAGTCTCAATGAGCCTTCAGTGCTAAGCTGGGTGTTTTTCACCCACGAGTGGCGAGTGGGAGAATTCAAAATAGATGGCTCAAAACAGGTTTTTGGGTGACAATCACAATGGTGTTTAAGTATACAAATAGCGAGTGGCGGTGAAGGTTAAATATAAAAAAAGGGGTAAGGAATACGGCTTGGAAACGAGGGAAAGGGGTACCACTCATTACATTTTCTTGAAAAAGTTTGTGATCGACGTTTGACGACATTTTGTGACAGAGACTTTCTCCACGTAGCCTTGCAGATTTGCTATCTGAGTAAGATCATCTTCTGCGTTCGACAGGCTTCGGATGTGTCTCTGGCATCTGCCACAGTAGGTGGTGGTGTTGGCATCTCCTCTTCACCTTTCTCCTCATTGCCAACATCTTTCTCTACCACAGAGTTCACAATGTCCTCTGTGGTTAACACTTGTGATGCTGCCAGGTCTTTGTCAATGGCTAGATCAGCCTGTGCTGTAGCTGACAGGGGAATGAGGTCATTCAACCTGCTGAAAAAGTTGCTGTAGTTGTCAGTGTTTGGACTATCATCCTCATGATTAATTGACACATTGTCACTATCTCTAATCTCATTCTCCTCTGGTTCTTCCACAAAGCCTGCATGGCGAAAGCAGTTTGCAATGCACTGCTGCTTCACATTAGACCAGGCCTCATTTATTCTGTAGAGGGCGTCGGGAATGTTAACTGTGTACACTTGATCTTTTCTTCTGCCTTTAATTTGCTCCTCAACATATAGCAGGCAATTTTGCACCATCAGTTTCCTGTAGATATGTTTAAAGGAATTGATGATACCTGTTCGCAGAGCTGCGAAATGCTTGTGGTGTTAGGCAGCAGGAATAAAAGATAAGTTCTATGGCCTTTAAGTCCTCGACCTTGGGATGGGCAGGGCAGTTGCCCACCACCATAGCGGTTTTTCGCTTCTGTGCAACCATTTGTCTGTCCAGTTTTTTTAGTCACTCCTCAAAAAGTCTGCATGTCATCCATGCTTTCTTGTTACTCCTGTATCAAACTGGCAGTGTCTTCTTAACAAGTTTGAAGGCACGTGGATTTTAGCCTTGCCAATGACAAAGGCTGGCAGTTTGTCCGAGTCATCCATGTTGGTGGCCAGCATGACTTTGAGTCGCCCCTTCGATTTCTTCCCCCCGGTGCAAGTCTTATCTTTCAAGGCTAGAGTCTTGTTGGGTAGGCATTGTAATAACAGTCCTGTTTCATCAGCGTTGTAGAAATCTTCTGGGGAGTATGCCTTTAGGATTTTTGAAGTGCGTTGGATGCCAAGCTGTGCGCTTCATCTTTGGGTGCTGCCGCTGCCTTTCCGCTGGTAACACGAAATGTTATTCCTCTCCTCTGTTTGAACTTCTCCACCCAACTGGGGGTAGGGGTAAAATTAACGTTCATTAGCTGTGCTATTTGCGCTGCCTTGCCTATAACAACTGGGCCTGACAATAAAACATTCATGGCCCTCGCTTGGCAAAACCAGGCAAACACTGCATCCTCTAATTCTTCGTGACTGCAAAGTTTCATTTTCTAAATTTTCTTTGTAGCCTGTCGGAATTTCAAGTCATCACAGGCCTTCTGTAGCTTCTCTGTCTTTCAAAACCATAGACAGCGTGGAGTTTGGGATGCTTTGTTTCTTGCAGATTTCCGTTTTTGTTAACTTCTTTTCCACCACTTTGGATAAGATTTGAAGTTTAAATTCAATTGTGTAGGCTGTGTGCTTTCTTTTGGACATCTTGACTGAATGCAAGGTTAAAGTGAACCGAAAAGCACCATCACTGACACTGAGTCTAAGACTAGAGATTAAAAAAATGAGTATCGCAAGGTGAAATCTCAATCACACTAACTGCGCTGACTGGCAGTGACAGTGTGGCGGTGTTTTACATTATAGGCACGTGCAGTTGTCTCGATTTAGAGAGAGGTTACAAAGCTTGATAATTTGATTGGCCTAGCTCAACGCATCTCTACAGTCTTTGTACAGTTACACACTCTTTGTGTGGGGCCCATCACTGTACATGTATTAGTAAGAAAAATTCCATTTCCAGTCTCGATGACCGAGCTGCTTTACATTACTGTCAGTCAGTTTCAGTATTACAGACAAAGCGAGCCATCACACACGCGCAAACACGCCACCTTAGCCACCTTAGCACAAGCGAGACTTGGCCTCAACCCTAGATCATCACACAGGGAGGCTGTTGGGCCTGCTGGGCAGCTGCTTTGTTATGGTCTGGCAGTCTGGCCATGTGCGCACGCAACATCATCTAACTAAATTTGTCATTATAAATCTGAATTTTGTTTTGATTTGAAAATATTTTAAAACTCATTGTTGAAATTCTGCTTCACTTTACGATATCTAATGAAAGCCTTCAAATATAATAATTTTCATTTTGTTTTTTTTTATCCAGAAAAAATTTTACAAGTCCATGAAACAAGTCAATAATACAGTGGAAACCTGATGTAACAAGAATGGTGAGATTGAATAAAACTCTTTATTGGGAACTGGAAAGCTAAGAAAATAGAAAGACTGTGAGTTGTTTTCTCTTGTCTGGTGTTTTAGTGTAAGACCTAGGTTTAAGAAGAACAAACTGAATGAAAGGGCAATCTTGCCTTGCCCCTTCTGAAGCTGACATGCAAAGCATACATTCACAGTTCAAGGCCTAAAGTGGGTGGAAAGATAAGAGATGATTTTAATGAGACCTGGGTGTGGGCCTAGGTCTAGATTAGATTAGAGAGAGAGGTGGGCAAGGGTCTTTAAGAGTAGAGGCTTTGTACTGTGTAAGCTGTTGTCTCAAGCCTGTGTGTTGTGAGAGCCTGTTTTGTCGTGCTATTATAACCTGTCTTGCAGCCAGTGAAAATGAGTATAGGGTCACAATTTTCACATAGTTTTAACAATGCATCTTTCTGAGCTTGCTAAGTGTGTCAAATTTTTTTTGGTCATTACCAGGTATCAAAATTTTGGGGAAAGATAGTAAAGTTTTTGACATTTTAAAATTACAGGAAGAGAAGAAAAATAATTTAAGTTAAAAAATATCGTTTGCACTGATTGAAAACATATTGTAGTCTCATGGTTCGCTTGTTATTGACGATCATTTCTAATAGTGCTGTCTTAACTGGAACCCTGTCTTTAGTGATTTCCATTAAGATTCAAGGCAGAATAATTTTCTCATAACAAAATCCAAATGAAACTATTGCAATTTGGTCACTTAATGTGTCCTTTATTTAAATACACTAGTAAAGTGCCCATGATTTTTCAGGTTTAAGCAAGAATAATGGAATCAGTTTAACGAAAGAATTAATCTAAGATTATGTGCTAACCTCCAATTGAAAAGTTGCCACATTTTTTTCCTCATAATGTCTACATCAGGTTTGTCTTCTTTTCGCGTGTCTAAGTCTAATAATATTCTTTCTTGGATTTACCTCTCGACGCCTCTCTCTCTCTATCTCTTTCTGTCTTGCTCTGTCTTTACATCTCTGTACATGTCTGTCTGTCTCTTTAACTCACTAACCACTCTGCCATGCTGCCTCCACCTGATTTCACGTAGGTGTTAGTAGACTGTTATATGGCCTTGTGTATACAATATTTTGACTGATTGCAAACATTGAACAAGGCAGTTAGCTGACCCGAAACGACGATCGATAAAGATGATGACCACTGAGCAAGTACTTACTAAATTGCTCTAAAAACGGGATGAATATTGAAGAATTCAGAACAATATGGTTAACCTCAGAAAACCTAACTTCAATGCCTTAGCCAAACCCAACTTTTCACATCCAATTACCTGTGCCAGCTTGAGGCCGGTAGTCAGGTGTAATGGTCATCTGCACCTGTGGATTAGGGGTTAAGATGACCATGCGGTCACTTTTCTTCATACCCAGCAATAGACAAACTGATTCCGTTTCCTAAAAAACTCGACCCAAAAGTTTTGAGTTGCTTTTCAGCTTTTTTGTCGTCAACATGATACCTCAGTTTATAAGTACCAGGATAATCTTATCCATTTACTGATTCTAAATTTCTTATTGTCTTCCTTTGGCGTGTAAGATTAAAAAAATATGAGATGACATTACACATCCTTGTCTCAATACTCTTTGATGTATTTGAAATCATTTTTTTACCACCGTTACACAGAAAGATACCAGCAGATTTCCAAGCATTTTGATTGGAAACATAGTTTTTCACAGAGATCATATTATACTTCTATGCATATTTTTTTATCATAGTATCAACACAGGCTCTGTAGCTGTAGCATTATTTTTCCCCAAGTTTGTGAGATTTACAAATTGGTCTACGAGGGTGGATCAATATGTTTTGAGAGTTTCTCTGTATTTTCTAAACTGTTAATGATATGTACATGAAACTTTCACAGTCCTTCAAAATACTCTCCAGGGCTCTCTATGCTATGTTTCAGCCTTATCTGCCACTTCCGGAACACGCCTTGTTAGTCTTCTTCCGTATGGTCAGCAGCTCTGAATTCACTGCTTTTGCGAGGTCTTGAATGCAGTCAAACTTCCATTCAGCTAGTCTGTCCTTCAGAATCAGAAACAACCAGAAGTCACATGATGCCAAGTTGGGACTGTAGGCGGGGTGGGGCAAGACTTGAATTCCTAGCTCCCGCAGTGACTGAGTTGTGGCCCTTGCTTTATGGGGACCTGCATTGTCATGAAGAAGCAAGGTCCTGGAGGTGCTAACCTTTGGTCGCTGCTCATTGATTGCAGATTTCACCAGGGAAAACACATTCTGGACATAATATGTGGCAGTCATTGTAGTGTCCTGAGGCAAAATGTCAACTACAAGTGGGCCACTGTTCTTTCGGCTTTGAAATCCTGGATGCAACAGGACGGGTCTGTCTATTTGCCCATCTACCCACATGCGATTGAGGCGTTTCGGTGAGATGATAAAGAAGGGAAACCAAGTTTCGTCACCTGTGATGATGCCGCAAAGCCTTTTAGGGCCATGCGGTTTAAACATATTCAGCAATTCCGCTGCTCAACGAACCCTCTCTCTCTTTTGATCAACTGTTAACAAATGTGGTATCCATCGGGCACATACCTTTTTCATACAGAGATGTTCAGTTATAATGGTATGAACTGTACCATACGAAAGGCCGTTGCTGTCGCTTAATTTTCGCACAGAGTTATGGGCATCTTCATCAATTTCCTTCATGATAGAAGCAATAGTCTGCTCGTTCTCACATGGTTTTGGTCACCCGAGACGAGGGCAATCGGAAAGTGATTCTTTACCTTCATTGAATTCCTTTACCCAACGGTTAACAGTTTGATAAGAACAGGAACAGTCCCCACAGACAGTCTGCAAAGTTTCATGGGTCAGCTTTGCGGATTTGCCAAGTTTACAGCGCATGAAAATCATAATGTAGAATCGCATGTTTTCGTTAGTGAACTCCATCTTGATTGCTGCAGAGCTTTTCACCGCATGTTTTCATGGCGTCATAAAATGGATAGTGACAACGTCACTTGGAATATTTTCATTTAGTTCATATATGACATGACTACCAAAGGTCACGCATTTACAAACAGGAAGGTCACTCACATTACTTAATGATCCACCCTCGTAAGCCTCTTGTATTGTAAATTGCATGACTAGTGCTAAAAAAAAGTCTAAAACCAGTTGAAATGTTCACTAAGTGAGCTGAAGACATATGTATACTAACATATAAAAGCACTAAATTATAGAACAGCTATTTCTGCTCCTGTGGGTAGCTTCTACCCTTAAAAATGCTGAATTCCATTTTGAGTATTACAGAAATGTTTATTTTACATTTTCATCTAATATTTGAGTTTGAATATTATTGCATTGTTGTGCTCTGCCATATGTGATAACCTACATATGATTACTGTTTTATACTGGTTTTTTTTCTCTTCTCACTAGATTCATCAGTGAACATAAAAAGTTCAATCAACGTGTACATCTTCCTGTGGTGAGGTGACATAGTGATGACATGGAAAAACAAAATTTACCAAATCACAACAAAACTGATCATGCTCCTGAACAAAGACCAAGCATCAGGAACTCTTCAGATAACCCCTATCTGGTGGCTAGTAGGCCAAGCTTTGGCAACACCTGTACTGAAAACCCAGAAATTGTTGCAAAAACTTTCAACCTGGTTCCAAATTTACATGTGACCTCTGCACCCAGTGTGCAGAGGCCCCTCACCACAGCAAGGCAGATGTATTCAGATCAGTATGGCAATACCTCTGCAAATACTCATTTCAGTACCAACAGCCAGTCAAGAGAGAAACCAACCAGAAATGCCAAAGGTAAACTTAACTCCCACATAAGTATGCCTGGTGCACTCCAGTCTAATCCTAATGTTCCTGCTGGTGTCAATAATGAGTTCACATCAAAGCCAAACTCTGCTCACCCTTGTGCAGTATTTGTAAATAGTGGATCTGGTGCTGCAGCAATTTTAAAACTTTCAAATACTGTGAGCCTCACACAAGAACAGACTGGCGATGGTTCAGTGCAGAAGGGTAGGATTAATACTACTCCTGTTTTAACTTCAAAAAGCAATCCCTGCAATGTAATTGTACCAACTGTTATCTGTGATAAAAGCAGGCCTCAGAATAATTCTTTTCAAAAAGTGCAGCCTTTACAAATTAAACATCCTATGATGGCTACAGGAAGGCAATCTCATGCCGGCAATCTACTAAATAACGATACCATTGTTAGACAGACTAGACCTATGATGGCTACAGGGAGGCAATCTCATGCTGGTAATCTACCAAATAACAATACCATTGTTAGACAGACTAGACCTGACTATGCCTTCAAATCCACACCTTCCACCCAGTATGATGGTAAAGATGCACACCCTACTTGGCATAAAGCAAAAAGTTCTCTTTCAACAACCACATCGCTCCCCAAAACAGTGGTCACAAGTTCGAGAGCAAATGCAGAGATTAGTGCCTCAACTAAAGTTTCTTCTTCGGAGACAATTTCTGCAAATAATTTGGTGAAAACAGTGAAAGATATTTCTGTAGAGATGCCTGTAGCCTCTGGATCAAAGCAGGGTCAACATTCCATGACTTCTAGTAGTAATAGTATGAGTATCTCCAAGACTTCTGTTATCAACTCTAGGGGTGGAAGTCCAACAGTTGCATCAACAAATACAACTCCTTGTAAAAAAATCACAAGTGTAAAAGCACCTGATAACCAAGAGGTAATAATTGATGTTGAAACAGAAGACCTAGAAGATTGCATGTTGGTCTCTATTGATCTTAGTAAACAGATGAGCGTAATGGGATCAAGGATACACAATATGCAAGTTGTTATTGATAGTGATGAGGAGGAACCTGCTGTTACATCCACAAAAAAGAATCACTCCGATCAGGCAAGGCAAGTTCTTCAAAAAAGCAACAATTCTGATTTGCCTTCACACACTGAGAACCCAAAGGGAAACAATTCTTTGCAGGCATCCGAACCAGACTTACAGAATGAAAGAGAACAATCACTTAGTTCTACTTTTCCTCTTATGGCCAATATGCTTTCTTCAAGTTCCACAGACACTACTCAAAACGATTATTCTCGGGGAGAGGAAGAAATGGAAATCTACATAGATAAAGATATAAAAGAGGAAAAACCCCATATTGATCCTGGTGCACATCTATGGCTATCAACTAATTTTGATAGTACAAGTCAGGGGCTTCAAAATGCAAAAGAAGCCAATTCTCTTATTAATGAGAGTGTGACTCAGCCTAATGTTTTATCAGGCATATCAGATGCCTTTACTCAGGAAAGAAATAGAACTGTTGACCCAGTCTCTCTTGACATATTGTCTACAGCAAGAGCAAACTTTGCAAAAGCTCTCACCAATAGGCCCAATACTTGTTTACCAAATTCTTTGACGACAAAACCGGAACCTGCCAAAAGGAAATCCATTGCTGTCAAGAAAACTGGAGGGTCTTCAAAAACTATATATAAAGAGAAAAAGGCTGTTTTGTCCGTTTCTGCCATGTTGAACAATGAAAAAAACCCCAAAGTTGCACAGAAAAACTCAAAGCCAGCAGACAGTACAAGCAGCAAAACAGCAAAAGATCCCACACAAGAAGTTAGCTCAAAAGATTGTGAACTGTCAAATTATGAGCCAAACAAAGATGAACAAACAGATGTTGGCCAGAACATTTTGATTGCATCAAGTTCTTCATCTGATATTAAAATTAGTGATGCAGTACAATCTACCATAGACATAAAAAAAGAGCCAATAGGGAAAACGCCTGCATCTGTATCTGGTACAGGGGGCCAAATTGGAAATGAGCCTGACAATTTTAGTGGAAGCATTGAAAATGATACCACGTATACTCACAGTGCAAAAGAACTGTCCCATGGCCCTGCTCAGGGTGATAAGAACTTTGATTTAGCAACCCATACTGAACAATGTTTGAAATGTAAACGAATTTTTAATTCCTTTACTGAAATGCAAGAACATTTAAAGTGCAGCTTATCATGCAAGACGTACATTGACAAATTACTTAACTTACACAAACCTAAGGATAAAGGGAGCCTGAGTTGTGTAGTTTGTAAATTAACTGCCAATAACATTGACACTAAATTTCAGCATGTTGCTCGCAATCCTGTCTGTTTTGAAAGATATGCCTCCCTTTGTATCTCTTGCAATGCAAGTGTTAATTTCACTTCTATGAAGGATCGGTTTCTGCAGACTAGGTTATGCAGGAAACAACACTTGCTAGAACCTTCAATTGATGTTACCCCTAGTGTAGATCAAATTAGGCATAGACAAAATACAGGCCTTTTACTTATGTCAGCAGGGTTAGCGACTCTGTCATCTGTTAACCCATCCACTTCATGCACTGTTCGATGTGAAGGTTGCAGCTCTTGGTTCTCCAGTTATGCCCGTTTCAAACTACATGTGCGGGCCAGTCAGACTTGCAAAAAGTTCTATGATGATCGCTATTCCACAAAAACCAGTTTGGAGTCAAACTTAGGGAAAAAAGAGAGCAAATCAACAAACAAGCCCAATATTCTGTGTCCTGTATGTAGCAAGAAGTTTGCCACCAATGCTATGCTGACCATTCATCTAAATGAAAATACAAGCTGCAGATCAAAATTTTTGAAAAATTCAGCTCCTAAAATTGCAAAGCGAGGGGGTAATGTCGAAAGAGAAAAAAGTGGCAATAATTTACCAAAACTAAATTCAAGGACAACAGTCACAGAATCGGCAAAGAGCAGTGACAAAGTTGATGATAGTTTGACAAGATTTAATCTAAAAGAAATGGTTGTTAAACTTTCTCCAAAATCTGTTATGTGCACATTTTGCCATAAACCGTTTTTTGATGATAATGCTCTCTCAAAGCATCTCTCCTCCTCACCATCTTGTCACAAGCAGTCTGAAGACTCTATTTTCCAATGTAACGGTTGCAAAAAGTATTTTATAGGAGATGAGGGCTTGGCAAAACATATTCAAAAAAGCTTTTTGTGCCAGGCAAAAATTGACTCAATAATGAATAGTCCAGTCACCTCATGTGTGTCACAAACTTGCTCCATTTCAGGTGCAGTGAATGAAGACCAGAGAAAACATTGCTCTAAGACTCAAATGGTTCATGTTTTGAATGTGGATGTTTCTGGCAGTGAGAAAAGAAAGATGTTACCAGAAGTCATAAGACCCCTTGAATCAATTGAATCACAGCCACGGAAGGTTCCCACATCAATACCCCGGATAAGTGCCAGTGAGGTAGAAAAAGATGATCTTGATGAAATTGCTGATGAGTTTAGTTCTGAGGAGTCTGATGGGCAAGGATCATCCAGCACCAGCAGTGATGAAGCAGATGTAGAGTTTAAGTGTAAAACTTGTAACAAAACATTTACGGAAAAGCTACTCTTCAAACAACATATGAGGCATCACAGACAGGCGTCAGCCCAAGTAAGGGGATTAGCTCTGCAGAACATAAAATGTGCTTCATGCAGGAAGAAACTCAAGAGCCAAAAGGATTATCAAGCTCATCTTTTGAAAAGATCTTTTTGTTTTTTAAAGGTCACAAAAAAGTACTGGTACAAGAATCCAGGTCAAATTATGTCATGCAAAATGTGTAATAAAGTTCTGAAGTCTGTTCGAGATTTGGGTAAACATTGCTTTAAAAACATGACCTGTCGATTATGTTATGTGGATGCCGTGCTAAGAAACTTCACACCTTCCTTAGCACCTTCAACAAGTTCAGTACCGGTACAAGAAACACACACTTCTTTGCATTATAAAGAAGCGAAAAACACAGAGGAAGTTTCATCTTCTGGGCAAGCATTAGATTCACCAGCTAAGCAAAATTACAACCCACCTGTACAAGAGAAGAGTATTCAGTATGAATGCGAGCACTGTCATATTGTATTTGACTCTAGCTTCAAATTTCAGCTTCATTTTTTTAACGGAAAGCCAGACTGTTTGGAGCACTACTCTACGCTCGGTCCTCACCTTCAAGCCCAAGTTCCCTATTGCTTTAGATGTAAAAATCGCTTTATAAATACACAAAAGCTTCGCACTCATAAATGCATTGGCTACAGAAGGTATGTTCGACTTTGTGGTCACTGTAATTTCAAGTTTCCAAGTCTGGCATCTTTAGAAGCTCATGCCCAGAATAATGAAAACTGTGCAAAGGCTTTGGAGACACAAGGTCAAGGAAAGGGGGACAAAACGCAACCTGTACAAAAGAAATCCGAAGAGATTGCACAGAAAACCCCTCCTAGTTCTAGTGTTAAAGCAGCTGAGAAGTCTCATGAAAAGGCAAGTAAAAACTCATCAATCTCAAAGGTACAAAAAGACTTTATTCGTTCCTCTCACAAAACCTCCAAAGAATTTTCATGCAAAGTGTGTAGTCATAAATTTCCTAACCTTCATTTACTGTTAGAACACAGCTATGAACACACTGAGGAAAAGCAGTATGATTGCAAGCGATGTGGTTTCATGTGCTATCGGTACAACCGTCTCGTTTCACATGAAGCTGTGCATGAGAGGCTAGACAAGGAATTAGAACACTTCAATGACAGGTTGGACTTGCATACTGTCGTGGTTCAAGATAGTGGCAACAGTGATTTTGAAACTAATGCATCAGAAGAAGACAATGGGACACAAGAACAAAGAAGTCGTCCTCCGCTTAAAGTAAAAGTCCAAGAAAAACTTGTTTGCAAGGGATGTGATCGAAGCTGTGACTCACAAAAAGAGCTGAAAAAACATCTTGCTTGCAGCAAGCACTGCAGAGATCAAAGCCTTTCTTGTCCTTCTGGGCTCAAACATCAATTGGATAGTCGTAAGGAAACAAACCAATCAAAGCTTGAACAGGAAAACCCGCCTTTTGTTGCTGCGATGCCCGGAAAAGTCATGAAAGTAAAGCCATCTGTCAGAATTGTCACCAAAGTAGGCAGCTCAGGCAAAAGATACCTTACAGCAACACCAGTTGAACAAGTTAAAAGAGAAGATCATCTCTACTGCTTTTGGTGCCATCGTTTCCTCAAATCTCAAGAGGATGTCGAAAGGCACGCAATCTACAAAAGGCATGCTTTACTATCGAGGAGAGTTCTCCGCAAAGCAGTTTGGTCTTCAGGAAACTATGCTTGCAAAATTTGTAAAGTTACTTTGATGCATAAATGTACACTCATAAAACATATGGTAAGAAAGCACAATGAAGGTACAAGTTCGTTGTTGGAAGTTGTACGGTCTCCAGATAAGGACAATGTGCAGTCAGCAGCTGTTGTAAAAAACCCACCAGTAATGCCAAATAGCAATGGCAAAAGTTTCTGCATCATGTGTAAAGTCTTCATTCCCAACAACAAAAAAAGAGACCACTTTTATTTCCATTTGAATAAGCTCAAGTTAGATGCAATATCATCATCAACAGTGCGTTTGACCTTTCCTAGTAGACAAGCTTGCAAGATATGTCACCTGGTACTATCATCAAGGAGAGGTTTATTAAGTCATCTTGACAGGCATATCCAAGATGATATATTTTCATTGCATTCAAATTTATCACAACAAAATGTCAAGAATTTGAACTCTTCAAAAACTTTTAAACTCCCATGTGTATCACAAAATGGAAAGAGACTTAAGCCAAGATCTTCTGCAGGGCGATGCAAACTGTGCCAAAAAGTATTTTTGCATTTTTCAGTATTTCAGAAACATTTCAAGTCTTCTCATTCAAACAAATTTTTTAAACCTGCACATGTGTACTATGTGAGAAACTCTGAAGATTCTGCAAAGAAAAAGGAAAAGAAAACTGGGACAGTCAAAACTTTGCCTATGAGTATGAATAGAGAATCCCAAGCACATTTGCCAAGATCAAAAATTTCCCACAGCATATGCACTCACAGAAAAAAAATAAACTTCTCTTCACTTTTTGTCAAAGGAAAACAGAGAAATGCCCAAATATGGCCGGTGAAAAAGAGAAACCATGTTTGCAAAATTTGCAAAATGGCCTACTTTCAAAAGTCCCATCTCAAGAGACATATCCAGCAGCGTCATGGAGACTACTTGCCCAGTGAAAACCCATTTCTTTTAGTTGAGAAAGGCTCCTATGTTTGTAAAATATGCAAAGACAGCTTTGATAGTGCAAAAGGTTTTAATTTGCACTTTGCTGTCAAGCACAAAGGGGAAGATGCATTAAACATGTTATGTGGCGCAGCAGATGTTTCTCTGGACGCTGAACGTGGGTTCTCTTTCAGAAAGAAACGAGTACTTCAATGTAGTTTATGCAATTCAAAAGTGAAAGCTGTTTTGTATGGAAAGCATCTCATGATGAGGCATGGCTGGCTGAAAGAGAATTTGCATCCTTGCAGTTATTGCAATGTTGACTTTCCTTATAAAGAAGATTTGCACTCTCATAGGCAGCAGTGTGAAAAAGATTGTTGTTGCCGCCTATGTAACAAGCAGATGAATAGCATTCGAGGACTCAGAAACCATGTAATACGTTTACACAGGCATCTCTGGGATAAGTATGTTGATGAATTTATTAAAAATGATAGAAAGGCTGATGAAAATGAAGCACACACCCATCACGCAACTAAGTTGGAAAATGATGAAAATTTTGAATGTTTGGACCAACAAACATCCTTAGAGTGTGATATATGTGAGTGCACTTTTGAAGAAACTGGCTCATACTTAGAACACATGCAGACTCATCTCATGCCATGCAAGATCATCCTGAACAAAAAAGCTGAAGTTATGCAAAAAGTCTTGTACCAAGAAGACTCTGATTTGATAGATTCTGATAGAGGCTTTGAACACATTTCTTCCCCTGCAACAAAAGGAAATAACTATCTTCCTATTTCCTTAAACATCAGTGAGGCCAGCTCAAGCACCATTGATTTTGAGGAAACAGCTCACTCTGACATTAAAGTTGAACACCCACCAAAAGAGGCTGAACAGCTTGATCAGGAACCAGAATTCTTGAACTCCCTACCCTCAAGCTCATCCTCAACTAATTCTGGAGAAAGTAAAAAGGTCACAGGTACAAACAACTTTACTCTGCAAGACAATAATGTTCCTGAAAATCTTACGGAAGGATGTTCTCATTTAACTATTACTATGACATCTGATGACTATGAAAAATCGGAATTGTTTAAGGTTGAATCTCCTAAAACACCAATAAAAGGTGATCATGAAGAGATCAGAATAATAAACTTACAATCCAAAACTTTGAGTATGGATAATGTGCAAAACTGTACCAGTATTGATGATATGATCTCTGAGGTAGAGAACAACGGTGATTTAAACATATGTTTTGAAAATTCAAAAAGAAAAATTGCTGAGACAGATTGGGCTGAACCTAGCAGGACAACTGAGAAGAGAAAGAAGTTTGAAAATAATAACACAAGTGAAAGCATTTCACAACATACTTTAGATAAAAGACCTTTTGAAATTGCTGGTCTACAAGGTAAAGCCCCAAAGAGCTTACCAGGGGTAACTAGTGAAAGTAATGGCTTGCAATCTTCAGACATTGCCACAGATAAAGAGTGTGGGACCATGTCCTCTACTGATATTTCCATATTCACAGATGTTGAAGATGATACACCAGTCATTAACCCTGATGATGTTTCTAGAAATTATGCACAAGAAGTGTCTTCCTCTTCAATTAAATTGATAGAAACCCACACAACCTTTCCAAGTGCTTCAGTTCACATAAAAACAGAGAAACCTGACTCTTACGACTATTCTGAGAACAGGAATCTTTTCACATTTCTAAATGATAGTGTTGATTTGATTGACGATGAAGATGGTGATTTGTTGTTTGTATCATATCATAAACCCACCCTTGAAGACTTTGTCAAACCTAGAATCCCCAACCATGCTCAAAATAAGGCTACCTCAAACACTTCTCTTTCTTGTGGAAACAATGTCACTTCTAGTAGTCTTGTGGCATCTCCAAAATCGCCAAATTCTGATTCTGTGTCAAGTTCTAGTTTAATTAACAATTCCACTGATAATACAACTGCAAGAAATTTGTTTGACATGCTGAAATAAATAAATTACAAGTAAGGGTTGTTTTGATCTATAAAAGCACTTTTTTAACCATTTGTTATATATACATCCGTGTTTTACAAATGTACGACCTACTACTAGGTCTATCATCTATGTGTTATGTGTATCTCATCCTTTTATTGTAATACCTTGAATGTAAATTGTAATGACTATTTTTTTAAAGATCCTGATTGTAAAAGAGTTGGTTTTCTTGGGCAAAGTTTTCAACTACATGTACTAGCTTGAAACCAGTCAAGATGTTTTGAACACCATGAAAACAAAAATGGAACTTAGAATTATACAAAAATTTAAGCATTAAGTATGATTAACATACATGTGCAGTGGAGTCCACTTAAAGTCAACACCTTTAAAGGAAACTCTTGCTTCAAGTCAACTTTGGCAGCCCCAAATTATATTTTTGTTATGTCAGAGTCAACCCTTGCTTAAGTTAAAGTCAACATATTTTTTTTGTACCAATGTGTTGACTTTATCAGGATTTCACTGTAATTAGTAATCTGAATGTAGTTCGAATTGAGCAAATATTGAAATTATTTCGACTCTACTGCAGTTTTTCTGCACTTGATGGAGAGTGTTAAGTGTGAACTTCATGTACTGTACTATGTATATTCATTTGGACAAAAGGTAATGGTACCAATATTTATTATCAATCATGTTTCTTTTACATTCGGTTGCCTCTTACTTATCTTTATGTTACAGGTAGTCTAAATTTGAGCTGTAACACTAACAGGTTCATTTCTATGATAGCTTTAATCATTTTATGCTTCTAATTTCAATTTATATTTTGTTATCACTTTAATGAATATTTTTAGTGTACTCTATATATTTGTATTGTAAAGTGTGTAAAGGTTTTATGATTGTGTTAAACTTTTAGTACTGGTAGTTTTAGTAATGTCACTTGTTTTCAGTCTGCCTTAGCAATATTTAGACTCACTTAGATGACTGTTGTTGATAATGCCTCTTGTCTGCTCGCTTTTTGTTGTTTTTATATACATGTAGGTGCTAATGCTAGTACCTGAAGTGGAATCCTGTTTGATAAACCTTTCTGGGTCTGAATAAAAGTTTATGTCCAAAGTTTATATTAAGCAGTAACACTACAAAGAAAAAAAAAGGAGAGGCGCAAAACCTGAATTTTATCTGGGATTCTCAATAGAAAGTTTATCTTAAGCGGATTCCACTTCAATTCTCTCAGGTTATTTTGTTTTAAAAGTCAGTTAGAACATTCTTTTATTTCAGTCCATTGCAGTAAGTTCATGAATTCATGTATGGGGAGAAGTATCTTATCTCTTTTGTTAACTTTGTCTCATTATAGTTATGTAATAATATGCAGTGGAATCCGGATAAAGTCAACACCTCGGGACCAAAAAAAAGTGTTGACTTTAAGCGAGGTTGACTTTATCCAATTTCAGGGGGGGGGGGGGGTGCAACATATAAGTAACAATGTGTAAGAACTACATAAATTCAACGAGCGCAGCATACTGGAACTCTGAGAAATGATGAAGG
>BMAT01012823.1:6270-18147 GCA_019649035.1 Elysia marginata
GAGAGAGAGAAGACGGAGAGAAAGAGAGAGGAGAGAGAGAGAGGGGAGAGAAAGAGAGAGGAAGAAATATAGAGAGAGAGTTAGAAAGAGAGTGAGAGAGAGTGAAAAAAGAATGAGAGAAAGAGATTTTATCTGTAATATGAAGTCAATAAATACTGAAACCAAAGCATTACGATAAAACATTTCTTTGTTCGCTCATTTGATATTTTAAAACGAAAGCTATGCGATTGTTTAAAAAAAACTTGTATATGTTATTCGTTTGAAGACACTCGAGCAAACATTTAAAAACAAAGCTATCGTTCTTTTTCATGATAATTATCTTTGAAATAAAAAATACATAACTATTAATCAAAGAAAATTGATTTAAACAAAGAATAAACAAACTATTATATTTAAAATACAGTTATTGGATGATTACAATATTTTTATGTAGCTCGTCAATCATACAAAATTTAAAGTATTTAATAGTTTTCTAGTATCGATGCTTTTAGAGATAATTGAAACACAAAATAACACACACAAAAGAACATTTTAAAACAATAACTACTGTTTTCTATTATACTTTTACGAAAGTAATCCTGTTGATAAACATGAACTAACTGAGAGCAATAAACTTCGAATCTTCAATCTTTAATCCTATTGTATTTGGAAAAAAGTTAATCAATGTATTAAAATAGAATTTAAATCGTTAAGAAGGTAGGCAAATAGGTAAGTCCAAATCAACCCCAGCAAATCAAGTCCAAAGATGTCTTTGTGATGCACTTCAGGCTCTATAATAGCCATCCCCCTTTCCACCATGATAATACGCCATCTGATACTTGATACCTAGAGTACTATTACAAATAAAAACAAAACGCTTCACCTTTTCGTTTATGTGATTGCTACAAACTGCATTTTATTTACCGTTTCTTCTCAGCTATACGTTTTTTACTGTTAAAACCACAGCTAAACACAATTTAACGTTCAAAACTAAAAAGAAAACAAGAATTGATCACATGTACTTCCAAGGCTGGGTGTTTTTTAAAATTGCAAGTTGTTTTGTACCCGACCCGGTCAAGTGAAAATCATGATTATACCAAAAGTTGCCATCCTTTTTTGTTCCCATACATTGAAGGTCATATTAATCAATATAGAATTCGTCTTCTTGCCCATCTCCTCTCCGTCTTATACCGGCTAAGTTTTTGTTCCATCTATTGCTTATTTTTTCCTCCCAGTTACCGTTTTCCTCCTCGCCATTCTAGGTCTAGTCCCATTTTTACACTTCTCACAACCTTAGTTTAGTCTACTTGATTAGTTATACCTCGTCCCCTCCCTTGTATCCCTAGACCTATGCTGTCCTGACACAACTCTCTGTAGTTGTTTTATCGGTTTCTGTTTTAGATTTACTTACGCCTAGGTTTATGCTGAACTATAATCTAGGTCCCGTTATTTAGATCTAGATCTAGACGTAAAACTCGAGGGCTATATATATAGATCTGTGGTAGGTCAGTTTCTGAAGTTTTAATGAAAAACCGGCTGGGAACACACTCTGTGAGACCAAGGCCAACTCCCTTTGCTAGGGACTCGACAGTTCAAAAACTTAACCGTCCATTGGTTTTGCATCTCGATACGGTGTCGTCAGAACCTGAAGGTGAAGGTCATAAGTAAAGACCGCGGCTCCACTCAGCCATTTGCCACGCACGGGATTGGATATTTTTTTGTTATTTTCATTCATATGTCTAGAAATATTGACTTTTTCGTTTCACTACGAGTCGGATACACCGACGATGCTCCCTATTGCATCAGCGAGGGAGAATGCACAGCGAATAATAAAAAGAAAAAAACAACCCAAAATCTGAACCGCTATGATTGACTCCGCTGACATCGGATGGCACAAAGTCATGAATTTCCACTATTAATAGACAAGGGGAAAAGGGAAGGGGGGGGGGGATCCCATTCCTCGCGTGTTATTTTGAACATTTTGGCTGTTTTAATTTTATGGTTCAGAAAATATTGACTGTTTAGTTTTGAAATAAGCTGGGTGCACTGCTCTACAGATTTAGGCATTATTGTGAACCAAACTGTATACCGTGTTCAACTCTCTGGGCTACAGTAGAGTGTTGAAATTGAAACAATGCTGAAAGGGTCCACCATCGGGGCTTGATCTCACTATCTTTTTTTATATAAATTAATAAGATTTACTTTTTTCGGCCATTCTTAAGGGCATTTATGTAAAATCTTTTGCTATGTGTCAAACATTACGTTTGATGATGGTTGCAGTTCTGTAAAAGGACAAAAGAAACATTTTTTTCCTTTTGTTTTTTGTTTTCAACCACCTTGGCTCTAATCCTTCTAACCGGCTCTGTGGCCTAGTGGTCAGACACTCGCTCAGAGATCGGGAGGTGTGGGTTCGATCCCCGGCCGAGTCAAACCAAGGACTTTAAAATTGGTATTAGCAGCTGATCCGCCTAGTGTCTGGCATTATGGATCTAGTGCTAAGTCTGGTCGGCCCGGTGTCAGCATAATGAGGCTGGGTGTTGTGCATACAAGCGCTCCTTACATCACAGTGTGGCAGCACGCTTTCAATTGTCCCAAGCGCCGTCTCAGATATAACCTTGTAGTTGAAAAGAGACGTTAAAATTCAAACAACCTAACCTAACCATCTAACCCTTCTACTTGGTCTGGCCCCAGGTCAGTGTTGACCCGGGTGCTTGTGGTTTACGTTTCTACCAAACGCCTCGAAGCATGAAATAGTGAGTCTCATCCATCGCCTCTTTCGTTATATATCAGAGGAAGATTTATCTCCCTTTAGGTGGATCGCAATAATATCCAAAACCATTATCAGGAAAAAAAATCATTAATTGAGATCTGTTTTGATTTCAAACATATATTATCTACTCTAGTTTCTGCTTTTGTGTATTGATATATATATATATATATATATATATATATATATATACTAGTATACGTGCGGATAATGTAGCGAATTATGATACAAAAATGATTTTATTGAAATCCTTGTATCTCTACTGCACTTGTTTTTATCTATCGCTTTATCAAAACACTACAAGCCAAGAGTACTCATATTTCGGCCCGCGAGTTCTTAACAACACGTGCCAAAATAGGAATTCCATTAGTTAATATAAGTCAAATATCAACGGGCTATTGCGGTTAGTCTATCAACAGTTTCCTTGCAGGCAACACTATTTTTAAAGCATTTCATCTCACTGAGGTCCCAAACTTACACACCGTGGGTGAAAATGCTTTTAATAGCCTCACGACCGCAATATAAACTGCCTGACGCTGTTTCATGTGTACAACAAACTATAATTATATTTTCTGTGCGGGAGCTCGTAGTAATGGAGGTCCGACACATCACCTTCTTTTGTATCCAAGTTGATTTTTTTTCTCTCGAAATTTACTCTTTTAGCTCGGCTGCTCTGAGATTGACGCAGGAGACAGTCACCGTGAACTTAAGAAAACGTGATTTTCTGTTGATAATTGGAGGGGCCACTGAACTACCTTTTTCAAATGGCGTAGCTGAACGATCACCAGATACCTCTTCTTTGTTGCCTCTATTTACAAAATTCATACGCAAACTTCTGAAGAGCTAAAATTAGCTTTAGTGCCATGAAAAGCACATGTTTTATAACTGACTATTAGACCAGTAGCTGAAGCACAATTTAAATTAACGATCTCTTGCTGGGCTTTCCTAATTGACATTTTGTACGGAAAGAATACAGTAGCAGCAACTGTTGGGATAGTTTTTTGCTGGTGTGTGGAGGTTTCTTCAAGGCTCAAAACTCGACAATAACTGGGCCTACAATCTATCTTTTACATAATTATGAATGATCTAAGCATAAATTAAATTGAATTTATAAACAAATACCAAGACTCCTTCTGAGCGTCCTAGAATAAAAAATTTAAGAAAGTAAGCGCATAAATGAAAAATATGTGTCACCAGCGAAATTCCAATAGCTTGGCTGAGATGAGAGAATTTACGCATATCAAATCCATGCAGGTTTGCACTAAACTTTCAAAATACTTCGTAATCTCTCACAAACAGTACTCGAGCCGATCAGCCGACCAAAAGTCTAGCCTAGGCCAAGACTGATTATCTTCCAGGGGTCACTATGTTGACCAGATTGGATCTTAAATCTGCCCACTCGCACTGAGTAAGCGGGAAGAGATAGATCTCTAGCTCGTAAGCGGGGACATGAGACAATCTCATCTAAACCCTAGACTACTTCGATACACCGGGTCGTTTATATCGCATTTCTCTCTATCTTAAAGCAGCACTTTAAAGTTATGGTGGAAATTTATTGTAATTCATTAAAAAAAAGTTGTCTAATCTGTGAGAGCCACCACTTCATACACTTGCACCTAAACGTCATGATTGAGATTAAGACCTTGAGATCTTTTGTTTCCAGGCAAGGAATATTATAGGTGGCAATCACACAAAAGAAAAACTCATTAATATACAGAAGTATCGCCTCGGTCCAAGAATTTCATTTGAAAAACAAACAACAAATACATACAATGGTGAGGAAAATGTGAAAGCAATTTACTAATGGATGTCCGCAAATGCTTTAAAATCAAATGAAGATAAAACTGACTTGATGATTGATGGAACTCCATGAAAATGGAAATCTGTTGATATATCAAATTTTAAACCGTGTGGCAATGAAATTTCTTTCTCAACATGACTAAAAAACCTTGGATTAATGATAGACACAAGTTTTTCCATGGATGATAAAATTTCAAAAGTTCTTGTTACCTAGGACTTCGTAAAATTTCCCACATTAGACTTCATCATTCTTTTGAAGCAACAAGTAGACTTGTAATATATGCTTTTCTAAGTTCAAAATTAGATTTTTGCAATTCTCTAATGACTGGGATCTCTGAATGGAAAAATCGCTAAATTACAGCAAGTTCAAAACAATGATGCAACTGCAAGATTGGTATATATAGAAAGAAGAGAAGTGATCATGTTACAAGTTTATTGAAAGATCTGCATTGGCTACCAGTTAAACAGCGCATTGAGTATAAAGTAGCATCTATTGTATTTGAATGTTTAAATCTTCCAAATTATCCAACCTACTTGAGTACTATGTTTACACATGGCACTCCTACAAGGGCTTTAAGATAAGAAAAAAAAGAATTCATTAGCCAAACTTAGAACAAAATTGAAAACCTATGGAGAGAGAGAGAGCTTTTACATTCCGGGTCCAGATGTTTGGAATCGTCTCCCCTTGTCAGTCCAACAGTCTGAGTCTTTGTCTAGTTACAATCAGTTCTGAAGACATACTTGTTTGAGAACTCAGTCATTAGCAGAAATTAGCAACTCTAAGTTTACAAATTATCTTGTCCATGTCTTGCACTTCTTCGATTTTTAACTTTCATTTGATTTTTTAAAGTTTTCAATTGTCTACGTTATCCATCTTTTGTAAGCTTGTATGAAAGAAATTGTGTAGTTTTTATTTTTTGAAGCGCTTTGAGACTATATTTTATTGTAAAAGGTGCTATATAAACCTAGACATTATTATTCTCATTATTAGGAAATTTCGTTATTCATATTAAATTAATGTTTTTATCAGAAGGTTAGGTCTAGTTATAGTTTAAACGGCTGTTGTGAGGTTCTATGAACTAAAATTAAAAAAAAACTTGCAAAATATTTAGATAAGAAGAAAACCGACAGATTTAATATCAACAGGGGCTGATTTTTGTGGAGGAGAATTAAAATTACCGACTGAGTTAACAAACAATTTTTTTGTGCTCCCTTAACAAAACCTCCATTATAAATTTCAAGGTCCAGAAAACTTTCTCGAGAGCCTCCACCGTTTGATATGAGTAACCAAATTAGCCGCTCTTTAGCGGCGACTGGCCCTCAACCTAGCAGTTACCACGGCAACCGAGATTTTCTCCGCACCCAATTAGACGGGAGCCCTAGCTCCCGCCATTCTGGCCGTGACTGTTGTAAAGAGACAAAAATATGACCCACGCTTCCAAAAAATATGGCTCCATATATAGCAAGGCAACGCCAGAAGCCAACCACCTCCGAAATCATTACAGTAGTTTTGTCTACAATCAATACCTCGCAGTGGGCTAGAATAAAGCCAGTTGGGCGAGAAGACTGGGCGAGAAGACTGGCCGAGCAGTATTATTATATTTTACACCTTTTAGATCACCAAGCCTCCTGCCTAGAGATAAAAAAAAGCTCATCATTATTTATTTTGAAGACTTAAGTTGCAGGAATAACATGTACTTTGATGATAAACAAGGCTTCAGGGTATAAAAAAGTCTTACATTTCAACCAGGGTCCGGATATTTTTACGAAGCTAAAAACAAGTTACTCATATTACAATTAATTACAGATATCAATTGTCTGTTGACGTGATTATTTCGACTTCACTCTTTTACAGTCTATGATATGGCCCCCGACAGTCTTCTCTAGAATATCGCAAAAGATGTTTTTCTTATACTTTTTCGTTTCCATTAATTTCTCATTGTCTATAAGAAGACCTACATTTGTTCCCAACAGATAATTGGCAGCCCACCACATTTTTGTATAGCGTACCGGTGCGTTAAAGAACAAAACAAGTTTGTTCTTTTTTAATTAAAAAAAACCTTAATAGAATGCTGACTTCGAGAAGAGAAAATACAGAATAATTTTCTGACATGTCCTTTAAGATAATCTGTTTTGTTTAAAATTAGATGGAATGTTTTTGTCTCTGTTACTGGATTTTCTTAGTAAATACCCAATCAATACTTGTTTGTACATTACAAGAAAATTGCCTCGTACTTAGACAACAATGCCAGTCGCTAATTCTGACGTGTTTCTAATACACAACAAAAAAGATCGACACGTTTCAGGCCGACTTTAAAAAAGCAGCCTAAACAACCAAAGGCAACAACAAATAAAAAATGAATACTTACAACAAATAAGACTAAAACAATGGTATAACAATATCAACAGAGGCAGGAAGATGAATAAACACGACCAGTACATAGACTTCTAGATCAAGGTCTGGACTTCATCAAAATCTCTTACACCTAGTTACATTGACAGTTTACTGTCGACTATGAAAGCCATTATATCCCCTTCTTTTGTTTAGTTGGCAGGCATATCATTTTTCTCCGCGACAGCCGAGAACATTGACAGAAAAATTAATAACCGTAAAACAGTTTTCTGCAGTGATGATGAAGAGCAGAAATTGCCTAGTGATAAGAGAACACGCCACCTAGGGTAACAATATCCAAGCATTTACCAACTCGCGGACTGCCCCCCAAAAAAACAACCGGACCAGCCAACGAAGAACCAATCAACCAGCTAAAAATTGTAATGGTATATTAATGAACGAAGCAATTAACTTTTTAAGCAACCAACTAACTCACTGAATAACTAACTGACATGAATAGCTATCCTGGCAGCACTTTTGACGGATTGTGTTTGAATTTAACGTAATGTTTTAGATAATGTTCACAGTGAAAATAAAAAAAAAGTTAGTTTGTGTCATTTCTATTTTAACGTATTAAAATACAGCTTTGAAATAGAATAAGATGATTGATAAAAAAACTAACTTGTTGAGGTAAAATCTGTGAATTCGTAAAGCCTTTTTCATTTGGATTGAAAGATTTTATCACATCGGACTATCAATCTAAATACACCCAGGAAACAAGTTTCAAGCGATATTTTGCATATTTAAAACCCAAAAGCAGATGCGTAAGCCCATGTTATCTACCAGATAGATCTCCGGAACTCATCAGCTCATCGAGAAACTATGTCAGCGGAACCACATCAAATTACTTATTGATTTCAAGCTTTCAAATTTTTACAAATTTGTTCCTCTCTGCATTGATTAGATTGCCCATTCTTGCGGCAAAGTTGCTCATGTTCTGTGATTTTTGAAGGAAACAACGAGGCATCCATGCTGCTGCTACAAGAAACTTTTCCAAATTTTTAAATACTTGAAACCTAGGCCGCCATAGGACAAGCCGAGTACTCCAACATGAGTAGATATCATATTCCCTATATTTTGCATGTAGCTTTGTTTTGGGCCGGCCCATAACAGCCAAGCACTAGTGAGTTCTCATGTGCCCCAACTATACTAAGAAATTAAAAGAGATAGATCATTAGAACTCTCATGCACAAGTTTGTTTACATTTTGACTGACAGACCTTTTGAGTATGGTGGCCTAGCTTGAAACAAAACCTACTGAACTGTTTTTTGTTTTTGTTTTCAGCAGTATGTTTATTGACATTTTTATATTTTTGTTTCAACTTCGACATGTGATGGGTGAACCCAACGAACAATGTGACCTCGCTTTTAGTGATCAAACATCCAGAGCAACCTGCAGCTTGAGCACTCTTCGCTGAACAGTCTAAAATGTTCCTCTTTGATAGCTTCTGTGTGATTGGTGAACTCAACCGCTCACTTCAGGCAAAGAGGTTGGAGAGCTATTCAATTCTCTTTGCTTCAGGCTGAAGTAAAAAAAAAAACAACAACAAAAAACAAAACAAAAGGGAGCGTTGCCTATGTACAGTGTTTTCAACTTACTTTTCCATGACCTACCAGGATTTCAGTTTGTTTCTCATTCCATGTTAATTCACCCATTAGTCTCATACAATTCTTGTGAAAATTGACTCTGATTAATTGCACGTAGGATTACTCTAGTTACAAAATAATTCATTACTTCAAACCAGTGATATAAATCAACAAACAAGAGCCCTTAATCTCTCCCTGATAAACAAATAGTTGTGTCATTAATTCATTCGTTATTCCAGTGAGTCACAACTCAACGTCTATCTCCTGGGAAAAGTACAAAAAAGCACTGCTGAAAGAAAAAAGATAAAAGATTAAAGATCTATGAGAGTGTCAACAAACGAGCTGCAAATCAGAGCTTCGTAAGTCATCAATTGTAATAAAATTAATCGGTCAAATGTAGAAAATGATTTGTTCTTTAACTTGCATGGCAAATTAATCTCATGAGGATTTCCCCCCCCCCACCCTTCCCCTACCCCTTTTCCGTTATCTATTTTTCTCCCATTCGCTTTCATTCCACATTTTTACAGCATTTAAATATCTGCCACCCTTCTATGATTCTACTGCTTTTAAAATGTATGTATTCCCGCCGACCCTTCTCGTCCTCCTCCTCTCTCGCTCGCTCTCTCTCTCTCTCTCTCTCTCTCTCTCTCCCTCCGCCTCCATTTCTTTGCCGCAAACATGCTATAAATTAGTGAAAAAATCATATAGTGTTATAAACAAAAAATTATCAGGTTTAGTTTTCACCGTAACTTTAAATTCCTATCCCTATTTAATCGAGGTAAATGTCATCGACAAAAAGGCAGATGTAAAGAGAACATTCGAGGACAGATCAACTCTTAGATTAGTTCGTAAGTTACTGCACTTTTGAAAGCTTGACGTACCATTGTCAATGATTTAGGAATTATTCTCTGTCTACTTGTCTTGCGTACTTATTGAAGTCTTGGACAGTTTGAGGAGTCAAGATGCCCGTGTAAAAGGGTGATACGTAAAGAAAAGGCAAGAAGTCATAAAAAGAGCCGAGTTTTTAAGCGCCGTAGAGCAGTAGAAACTGATGGGGCGTGTTGGTTCAGTTCCGCACGCCTCCCGGACAAGCTTGGAGGAAAATATCTCGATCGGAGACAAACCCTAATACTGTAATACGCTGGTTCGCTACTGTTTAATGCCCTCCGTGTCGACTGTAGTCTTGATCAGGTCCCTGATCGCATTACTCGCTATACTTCCTGAAACGACGTGCAGGCCAAACATACGCGCGATGCCATCTAAGGAGAGAGGGGTGAGAATCTCAACTCTGAACTTTTACTTGAGAAAACCCTGAAACGGTAATTTGATTTTCTCTTGAAAAGCCCCAAAGGCGGCTAACCAGGTTGAAAAATCTCAAACATATTTTAAGGTTTACATGGGCTTCACACAATTTGTTTAGCAAAACCATGACATGCTTTGTTAAGCTGACCTGATAAAATCTAGAAACCTTATTTGGAAATAAACCAACTTGAAGCAGAGACACAACCACGGCAGACTTTCTTTGATTGATTGATGCAAGTTTTATTGCTGTTCTATAGTCTCTCTTAAATTCTAACAATGGGAGCGCCCACGGCAAAAGAATAGCGCTAGCGGTCCGTAATTCAAACATTTAGATTTCGTAGAATTTCGTATTCCAGTTTTTATGGTTCTACAGTTTGGTTTCTTCAAGGTAGCATACCTAAAGGAATATCCCAAATTGGATGACAAAGATGTTTTAAATCAATGCCGCTGTATTATTTTGGATATAAAAAATAGTAGCCTTACAGGAGATCAGTTTTGCTTCTTAACACTAGTTGCTGTGTAGGCTATGCACTTTTTCGGACTACGCAAATGTATATTATCGATATATTATCGATATGCTACTCGCCGTCACTTGTATAATTTTATACTCCGGCGCATCGGTGTATTGACTTGCGTAATTAGCTCTATCATCGACCATTTCCTACCCTAAAGCGAAAAAGCTGACCCATGTGCTGAAAAAAATATTAATTTCTTTTATATTTAATCCCCGGTGCTCAGTCTCAATTCCCGTCTATCAAGTCCCATACCGATATTTCTTATTTTTTATTTTTTTTTTATTTATTTATTTTTTTTTATTTTTATACACTATATTAATTCCTTTCGGGAAATTTGTCTTCGTTACTCAGCGTAACTGTGTCGCCACAGAGCAGCGCCACTAATGCCCCAGCAGACCAGTACATATGAAGCCTGTAGCTGGGTACCCATTTTACAGGTGGGTGGACTGGGGAAAGTTAGGGTGAATTGCTTTCCCAAGGCAATTGCAACATGGCATGGTCGGGAATCGAACCCGCGACCTCCAGATCTCGAGTCCGACGCGCTAACCACTCCGCCACGCTGCCTTTTTCTTCCCATTTCTTCTTTACTTTAAAGTGCGGTACTGCTTAACACCTTATCGACTGCTTCAGCTTCGAAAATTGCGTGTATTTTCATCATTATGTAGCAAAACCTTTTTACTTATAAAAATGAAGTGGACCTAAATTATCGATCTTTTCGAAATCTAACTGTTTTATAAAGTAGTAAAAACAGCACATAAAAATTAAATTAAACTAACTGTTTAGTAAATCGTGCTTAATTTTAGAACTTACTCAAAGAAAGTTCGTATACCTTTCCAATCACAAAACCGATGTTAAGGGAACTACTTCTAGACTCTCTTCTTAAAGAGATGGACATTGCCTCGATCTGTAGACTCAACACCAACAGTTACTCTAGAGTAAAAAAAATCTTTTGCTTGAAGCAAATCCCCGTAGCCTTACAAGAGATTCATTACCCGCTCCTTGGCCGTGAGCACGACAAAGAGACTGAGTAATCTTGTGAACGGATCACTCACATCGAAATGGAAATGCGTCTTCTCTCTCAGGCAAGAAATGAAAAAGGGTGCGACTCTACACTTTTAAAGAGTTTCCGATGAGTCAAGATATCTGTCCGATAGATTAAAATAGATTCCCCAGTTTGTCTGAGCTCAGTGTCAAGACAGAGAGAAGGTTAAATGTTGGATAAATCTATAAAGTACCACATCACAGACGTATAGCGTAGTCATAGTGCAAGTTCAGGAAAGAAGAACTGATGAAAAAATCGAGCCATTGGCTTGTCCCTTGTAGAAATATTGGGTGAAATGGACATTCTGGAAAAATGTCTATGGATGGCAATGATTCCTTTGCTGCTTATAAAAAGTTGCGACACATTATGTCTAATAAAAGTTATTAGAAGGCACCAGCATCAGCATTGTGGTTATGAAAGTCATCATAGTAGTAGTAGTAGTAGTAGTAGTAGTTGTAGTGGCGGTGGTAGTCGTAGTAGTAGTAGTAGCAGCA
>BMAT01012823.1:87815-102488 GCA_019649035.1 Elysia marginata
AAAACAAGAGAGAAAGTTTGAGGGGGTGGCAGAAAGAGGTCACAGAAGGTAGCACGGGCTGCCATAACTAGTAATAGTAATAATGAAACAAATGTAACAATAAAAAAATAGAAAAAAAGTTCTAAATTTATTTTGAAATGTTGATAAAACAGATTCGACTCAAGGGACGAAGAGAGTCGTGAAAACAAGATACTTTTTTCCTTTCAAGTACATGTGAAATACACAGGTTTATGTTTAGTGGCACGAAGAACTTCCATAACGGAAAAAAAGAAAAGAACATATCGTTCGTGAGGAAAATAGGGTGATAGATTGATGAATGCGTAGATAAATATATATATTTATGGTCATGTAAATACCGTAAATATGTATAAAATTATAGGGTGACAAAGTTAAGGACATTTTTTTTCGAGCCACCCGATATATTTATATAACTATTTATATATTGAAAGTAGATAGATAGATAGATAGATAGTTAGTGACGTTCAAAACTGCAAAATTACTTATAATAAAAGGGCTCAACGTTTTTAGTAAAACGGATCTATTATCTTATACTGACAATTTACTTCAATGTTTAGTTTAATACACTATGCTTCCTCTAGATAGATAGATAGATGGATAGATAGATAGATAGATAGATAGATAGATAGGTAGATAGATAGATAGAGGGACAGATAGATAGATGGATAAAAAGATAGATGGATAGATAGATAGATGGATAGATAGATACATAATTAAAAAACAGGTTTTCTACTCAAAGGGTTCAAGGACACTATCACTGAATCAAAATTAGATTCTTAGAATCTGTGCAATATTGTTTCAGGCCCTTTCTGTTGACAGCTATGTACATGACAAGTTTGAAGGTCTTTTTCCGTTTGATGCACAAATGGGCACTTTTTCAATTTGCTAGCAAACTGTTGACGAGGTAGCAAAAGCAGAGACTAAAGTCGTAGGTGCGAGAAACAGAAAAATAAAAAAAATATGCAGTTGAATTCACCTTACAGTAAAATGCCTCCACAAAGATAGAAAAAAAACCTCAGCTCAGCTCTTGCTTGCCACAAAGCCGGCCACGAGCTTGAAGTTTAACGTGTTTATCAACAACACAGTCAAACTAAGATACAGTTGAATGCTTAACATGAAACAAATTAATTAGCAACCATAACAAATGAAACCCTAACGACAATACAGGAAATGTTACTGTGCAGCGCAGATTAGGAAACTGCAGAGACTCAGCATGTCCTTAAAGAGTCTATAATGATGTAAAAGGAAGCTTTGTGAAGAACTAGAAAGCCAAAGTGAGACAATCAAAGCCAGAAGCGGTAAGAATGGTATGGCGAAGAATGACGAAGATAACTACAAGATTTTTACGAGAATCTTTTAACTACTTTGTGGCTTTCAGAAGTGTGAAGGTATTACAATCTCTCGGCTTTCTCAATAGCTGTCTATAGTGATGAAGAAGTAAGCTCATGGGAAGAAAACGCGACTTAGAGAATAATTTATAGTTCTTCCTGCTGTGGAGGTCGATATCTCGCCTCTTAATTTAGGTATAAATTATAACCTTCGAGGCAAACTTTTAAGCTGGTTACTATGGTGACGAAAAATCTTTTAAAACCCACACCTTATAATTGGTATAAATTTTAGTTAGCCGCATTTTTGTTTTTGCTTTTAAAAGTTTTACAGTCTTGATATGGTGGAGTAAGAGTAGGCTGCCCATGTATTTTAAGATTCTAAGATAAGAAAAATTAAAGAAAAATAAGGTAGGCTTTTCAGCTCTCCCCCTTTCCCAACCCCACAAACATTTTCTCCTTTCTCTCTTGCATATTATTTCTCTATAGTTTTACTGCCCCTGTCTCTGTCTGTCTCTCCTCTCTCTCTCTCTATCTCATTATTTCTCTATACTGCCCCTGTCTCTGTCTCTCTCCTTTCTCTCTCTCTCTCTCTATCTCCCCCCTTTCTCTATCTTTCTCGCTCTCTCTCTCTAATTGTCATTTACAAAAAAATTTTTTTTCAGTCAGACAATCAACAATGAATACCTGTATAGTTTTAACAGACCCCAACCCCACAAACATTTTCTTCTTTCTCTCTTGAATTATTTCTCTATACTACACCTGTCTCTGTCTCCCCCCCCCCTCTCTCTCTTTCTCGCTCTCTCTCTCTATTTGTCATTTACAAAAAAAAAATTTTTAGTCAGACAATCAACAATAAACACATGTATAGTTTTAACAGAAAACGAACTTAATACCATTTACAACTAGCTACTCCATTAAAAACCTAATGCAACCATCAGTGAGGACGGATTTCAACATTGGATAGGGAATTGTAGAACAATTAAAAGCATCATAATCCGCAACAGAAAACTTGCAGCAATTTGTCAGATAAATTGTTAATACTCAATATAAAAGCTAAGTTTGAATGAAAGATGAGAAATGCTGAAACTGCAAAAAACAAAAAAACAAAAACAAAACAACAAAAAACAAAAGAGCCGGTCGGTGCAGGTACTATAAGAGAAGCCGGACCATCAAATCAGCCGTCTTACCAACTGCCATCCGGAAATGCATGAAATAACAATATAACGGCTCATAGTAGGGAAAATCTAGGCTTATAGGCAACTAAATACAGAGATAATAATGCAAGTAAATACAGAGATCTGTACTTACGAAGAATCTAGTTTTCGTACAATAGGGAAAAGTGCTCAGCATTTCTTCCGATAATGGAGCTTGAACATGTGCAAAATCCAGATTTTTACTAAAATTTCTTAGTTACACCATAACGATACAAAACACGGGTGTAATACCGAAATTTTCGCTAAATTTTGATTTTACACATAAATAGATCTGTAGATATAGAAAGATAGGTTGATAGATAGACAGCGGAACGATTTGTTTTTTACTTTCTGCTTTTCTATTACTGTCTCTACATTGGCACATTTGCCTTTGTCTTTAAAGAAAAGTTTCCATTGCAGAAAAATGTAAATAGTAACCATATTTAATAATAATGAGCTGCGAATCTGTCCTAAATTCTGCTACTAATAGATTTCACACAAAAGGACACTTATTTTGTTCCGTTCAAATTTGTTACCGAAATGGACGCCTTTTGGTACGTAATCATTCCCATCTTCCTTGTACTAATTTTATATTTATGATGAGTTCTGCATATTTTGCGTGTGCTTTTCTGTTTGGAAAACGGATAATTTATTTTCCTTTTTATCATTTATACCTGGCACATACAAAAACGCCAGCGAAAACAAAGCATCTGAGTACTTCAAGATATTCCATTGTTATTGTTTTGTTTCTGCTATGTTTAATGTTTATATTTGTAATATGCCATTGCCTTCTGCAACTACCCAGAGCTCTTTGCGTGACAAACGCCAGTCTGCGTGAAACCAAGACATACTAGTTCCGGTACCAGCAGTTACCTCCCTTGCTCGCATCTAGTTTTTGTGGTTACCGTGACCTTTCAGAAAATCCCCGCAGGCAGAGAAAAAACGACAGAACTGATAAAGAAATAGGACAAGCGAGAGAGAGAGACATAGAGATAGATAGAGAGAGGGAGAGAGAGAGAAAGAGAGAGATAGATTGAGAGAGGGAGAGAGAGAAAGAGAAAGAGAGAGAGAAAGGGGTAGAGAGAGACACACACACAGAAAGAGAGAGATATATAAAGAAATACGTTGAGAAATATATAAAAATTGATAAATAAAAGTAAATTAAAAGAAATAAAACAAAGAAAGAACATTGTTGGGGAGCCTAAAACTATTCAAAAGAGGCACAGGGCACATGCCCTCTGTCGGCAAGAACAATGATACGGATTCTACATTGATTCCTGCCAATTTGTTTAGTTTCGTGATGTGGGTCCCCCAGTTTGCGTTTTACTTGTGTTTCACCTAACCTTTGTATAGAGCATAACTACAAAGATCATGATCGAAGCAGTCTTTATCGTAAAGACACTCGCTCAGAGATCGGGAGGTACGGGTTCGACCCCCGCCGAGTCAAACCAAGGACTTTAAAATTGGTATTAGTAGCTGATCCGCCTAGTGTCTGGCATTCTGGATTTAGTGCTAAGTCTGGTCGGCCCGGTGTCAGGATAATGTGACTGGGTGTGGTGTATGCAGCGCTCCATACATCATAGTGTGGCAGCACGCTTTCAATTGTCCCAAGCGCCGTCTCTGATATAACCTTGTAGTTGAAAAGAGACGTCAAAATTCAAACAATTAAACCAAACCAAGCAGTCCTTATCGAAAGGAGCGGACTTCAAATGTAAAGAAATCTTGTTTGCATATTTACAAAATATGTTTCTGGTTTTATACAGTCCAACTTTTAGTGTGAGTTAAAAAAAACAACCAAAGAACATGCAATTGCAGAGTTTGTGAAGTGACTAAAAGATTGCAAACAGTTCCGTTCATAATGCTGCGTTGAGCACACAAAACCAAGATCTTATCACAAAGCCCTGTGACACGTTTCTACGTTAGAATAACTTTCTTTATACTTACAATTGATAGCTGTTTAGTGGATATTGCCAATGGGGGGTGTCAAGTTAAGTTTGTGGCATGCGCAGTAAATACCTTGTACCCTTTGGAAAGGGATTTGTATTTCTCCTATTGCATCGTATTTCTTTTATTGAGAAAGGTAAAAAAAAAAAGGTCCTGCTGTAAGTGATAAGACCAAACTTTAATTTCATTAGTAACCCACTGCACGTGCTTGCAGTTTTCAGCTGTGCAAAGAAAACCAAACCAAAGAACAAAACAAAAAGCGCTAGAGGTTTATTTGCTTATTTGTATATTTGAGTTTAGTGAAGCCGATTTTGTACAGTAATCCTGTTATACTATATAGCGATTTCTGTTCCTCCGAAAGTTGTGTAATCTTGTCCAAAATGAAGAGCAACCCAAGCAAAGCTTCCTCTACTGCCAGCAAACAAACAAAAAGTGATACTGGGGAGGCGGCAGGTGGTAGGGAGATAAGACTGCTCTCGCGGAGAATGACCAAGATAACTAAAAGGATTTCACAGCTTTAAGTTCCAACAACTTCGAGGCTCTCACAAGACACAGTGTGAGGGTGTTAGATCCTCTCGGCTCTCTCAATAGCTTCCTACGATGATGAAGTAAGCTCAGGGCACGAAAATGGGCTTACAGGATGCGGAAAAGTTTGTTCCTCTCAAACACTAGATCGATTTCTTGCCTCTTAATTTAAGTATTTATTACCTCGAAGGCAAATTTTAAGTGGGTTACCTTGGCGACAAGAATTCTTTTAAAATCTTCACCTAATGATTCCTGTGAATTTGTTTTTGCTTTTGTAAAATTTTTGCAAGTCTGAAACTTGAAATATGGATAGACATTTTGTAAAATCTAAGAGTTTAGCGCATTGAGACGTCTAAAAATTGGAAAATTAAAAAAACATTAAAAGAGGTTAGCGCGCTCTGCTGCTTTTTCTCATTTTCCTAATCGTATTCTCCTATTTTTTAAAGTATGTGAGTTTCCTGCCAGCCTCTGTCTCTGGCTGTCTAAGTCTCTAGCTCTCTATGCGTTTGTCTGTCTGTCTGTCTGTCTCTCTTTCTCTCTCTCATTTACACATATCATTCTTTGTGATTAAATGGAAATTTCTTTTTGAAAATAGGCCATAAATGACATTCCCAGTGTATTTATTAATTTTTACATCAGTGCTACTGAGTTGTTGTGATATGATTGATACCTGATTTCAACCTTTTCTTTACTCGCGTGTTATAATATCGTTGAATTAAACAAAGAATCCAAAATACTGCTTGAATTTTCTTCTTACCTTACAATGTGACTATTTCAAACTCCGTTTTCAAAAATTTCTTTCCTTATTTCTTTCAATATCAATGACGACACAGCTTAAAAAAAAACTCCATTCATTTTTTTTTCATATTCATTCTACATGACAAACAAATACGATCTGCAAGAATGCTCTGGAAGATGCAGCTCATTTTGGTTCTATCAGAATCTCCCTATCCATGGAGAGGACCGTAATTATGTCCAGGGAAGCGTTCTTGAAATAGAATTTTTTTCCCGGCAGATCCAAAATACGAGTCGGAAGGGGGTTATTATATTGCCGAGCGGCAATAATGAAAGCAAAATGCTTGCAATTGTTGTTTTATCGACTGAATGAACTCTGCATTTAGATTTCCGATTACAGTATAAGGTCAGGGTGTTTCATGGCGACAATTTGCTTCTTGAGACTTTTTTTTACGAGGAATCGCCACGTTTTTGAGAACATCTAGATTTATTTAGAGAGTCGTGCTCTAAGTTTAATGTGCGGTGTATTTTCGCTTTACCCTGGTGTATAATGAGCCTGTGGGAGGAACGAAAAATGTTTGTTTGCCATGTGGAAAGAATATGAAAAAAATGAATGGAATTTTTTAAAGCTGTGTCGTCATTGAGATTGAAAGAAATAAGGAAAAAAAAACTTCAATATCATTCAGAAAAAAATATAATTATAATCTCTGCAGAAAAAGATGACAATGAACTATGTGGGACTCCATTCAGTTCACGTGACTCCATTCAGTTCACGTATATTCTACCATTCTAAAAGACAACAACACAACACAATCGCGCGTTACGAAAATAAATTCTAAGATTACTTTCAAAACGCAATGGATTGCTGTGGTGTCTTTTCAGCATGTCATTCTTACTGTAACCTAAATTTTATCACCACACAGGTCTAAAACACTGCAGATATAAAACCAACTTTAATTAGTTTTCTTTTATTTAAAAAATCAATTTTCAATAAAGGAAAAATTGAAAAACCACCCATCTAAAAATAGACTCGAGATTTAACCAAGGACGCAAGACGCTAACGCATCCAGATTCTCAACTGCAATTTTATATTACCGTACGCGAAAGATTTTACAATTTTTCTGGGAATCAAATCTAACCCCCTGCCGCTGACAAATATAAATAGGGTGTATTATGGCTATAAAGAGAGGTTCAAGAAAGGCGGCGAAATAAGATTATGAATAAAAAAAATTATTACATTGTACCTACTAGTCTTACATTTTCAACGAGACAACGAGATATTTATCAGTCTGACAAGATGAAAAACTACGTATTTTCAATCAAGATATCAATCACACAAATTAGATTGCCCTCATTCCATTAAAAGGTTAAACAAGATGATAATAGAGTAAACTAGAGGCAGCATATAATTCACAATTTCTAGAGGAATACCTTCCTTCCCATTTCTCTTTATCTCTTTTCTGTGATTAGATCTAGATCTAAAGTCTACATCAAGTGTCTAAAAATTTGACTTATATCTAGAACCAATTTAGATGATCTAAATTTAGAGCTATATCTAGAAGAGTGTCTTGATCTAGAGTCTATATTAGGCGCCATTCCATTTTGGGCAGTAGGTAACACTTTTCCTTCCGTTCTACCTTAGGGGGCCGAGGGCTCTGCAAGTAAGGTTTTCTTCCATTTTTGAAAGTCATAACCATTGTCAGACTTATATTCCCACACAGCAAACAACCCAACTAAAAAAAAAGAGCCAGCACATTCTCCAATACTGGTGGTAATTGTAAAAAGGTGGCGACTCAATTCATAATAAAAAAGATCTTCGTGAAAAGATTGAAGTCATTTAACCGATTCAAAGAAAATCGAGAATAATACAAGCTACAGTGGAAATGCAAAAGGATTAATGATTGCAAAACTCTTCCAACAACAAGATTGGATCATGAAAATCTGAGAAGATGTATTTTTTAACATTATATTATTCTTGTTTCCATATCGGTTTTGTCAGTGATGCGACTGTTTCTTTTCCAGCCACATATAAATATCAAACGGTGTACGAAATCAGTTTCTACATTGTGCAGTTTTTTTTCATAGCCAGGACTGGGTCACTCGAGAGGAAGCTTGAGAAAGGGACAGACGGACAGCTAGGCAGAAGCAATAGACAAACACACAACCACACTGTAAATTTAGAGTGAAATAGAGAGATACAGAAAAGGATAGAGGGAGTCAAAGAATCACTCAAAAGACAGTGATAAAGGAGAGAAGAAGAGTTAGAAGGAAAAAAAAGAGAGAGATAAGAGAGTAAAAACGAAAGCATTGAAAGTGTACAATTCCAAGACCTTGTATGTCATTGTTTATATACAAACCCGAGCAATTTCTTGTGTTTCAAAAGGATTTAACAAAAACGTATGACATTGAGGAGATAAACACTGACAGACCTGACATGGGCATTTCAATCTTAAAGGCTAGTAGAGGAAAATATCTGCATCTAAACGTGAGTGCAAAGTCTGGCTTGTTTAGCTCCTAAGGCCAGGCTTTGTGTTGCGCGTTTCGCATCCGATATTGCCCTCTTCCTCCTTTTAACTTGCGGCCTATAATCACCTACGCAAGAATAGAACAGTTGGAACTTTTTGTTAGCAGCTTCTAATTTTATAGTCGGTCAGTTGAAATGGCAGGACACTGGATTGATATCTATAGCAAAAAACTAGGAAAACGTAGAAAAACGCTGGTCGCACATACCGATACCACTTCTATAACATTGAAAAAAAAATTAAAACATTTATTCAAGAAAAGACATCATTCAGTGGAAGACTAAATAAGAGTAGTAAATCCAAACTTATGGTTTCCCCCTTCCCTTTCTATACTCTTTTCTTCATCATCTTCCTATTGTTCTTTTTCTGTATCTCTATCTCTAGTCAACGCTTCCGCCGTCGAATACCGGTTCTGTGGCCTAGCGGTAAAGACACTCGCTCAGAGATCGGGAGGTACGGGTTCGATCCCTGGCCGAGTCAAACCAAGGACTTTAAAATTGGTATTAGTAGCTGATCCGCCTGGTGTCTGGCATTATGGATTTAGTGCTAAGTCTGGTCGGCCCGGTGTCAGGATAATGTGACTGGGTGTGGTGTAGGCAGCGCTCCGTACATCACAGTGTGGCAGCACGCTTTCAATTGTCCCAAGCGCCGTCTCTGATATAAACTTGAAGTTGAAAAGAGACGTTAACATTCAAACAACCAACCAACCAAGCAATCCGCCGTCGAAGAGCAAAGTAGATAAAAGCAAACGCATTAATCAAACAAAAATGACCATTTGTGGCTGATGAACGGTGAATGTCCTTACAGCACTAGATCTAGTGTAAACCAATACTTTGTTCAGTGCGGTGCACTAAATGAACCACGTGACTTGAGGAGGACACCCTCAGAGGAAACCTGCCCAGCTATCTCTCTCTGACTGCATTTCCTAGAGTTTTCTGCTCATGCCTTGCAAAGTGAGATGTTCGCACCTTTACTTTCTCAGCATTACCGTGTCAAGATTCCGTTTGTAGTGCGAACCCTGGGTTTCCCAACTCTTTCCCAACCTAGGAAACTTTAACAAGGCGGAAGAAGCGAGAGGCTCTGTTTAATTAGGCGTTCCCTGGTTTTCCTTCAAACACATAATATAACTGTAAGACTGTAAGACATTAGAGGAAGGTTGAAAATAGATCAAACAAAATTTTTGAGAATATGTCTATACACGAACCACAAAAAAAAACACCAAACAACTAAACATTGTGTGCCTTTCTATGACAAGAGAGCTTTGATTAGATACTTTACACACTTTGCACTTTGTTTTACATTGATTGGTAACTGTATTTGCTTTCTTCTCCTCCTCCTCCTCCTCCTCCTCCTCCTCCTCCTCCTTCTTCTTCTTTTTCTTCTTCTTCTTCTTTTTCTTCTTCTTCCTATAATTATTACCAGCTGAATAGCTCGTTCTACGTACGGTAACGGGAGAAAAACAAATTATGATCAACACATCTAACATTTTGACAGGATGTGTAAAACAACCTTTGAAAGGTTTTTTTTTTTCGTTTTGGCTCTACACATGTTGTTTTACCAACATGTATCTGAATAACACTCTTTACACCCCTTGCCCGCCGCCCCTTCTGTCCCCTGCCCTTCTTCCTATGACCTCATTTTAAAATATTCAATTCACATATATCTAGATATGGTTATATCTATATAATTTAGGAATCTATACAAACTAGATTTTTACCCTCTGTAATGGCAACGACTGTGAGAATTTTCAGGTAAAAATCTAGTGTTTAATTCGCTCCATCGGTTGAGCACTGTTTAACTTTGTACTGCAAATATTTACTTGCAAACTAATTTAGGAATCTAGATATTACATCTTTTGACGCGTTTTTGCAAATGTTATATTTTTTATATAGCCAATAAAGTGGTGATTTTGATTAGGAATCTCTAAATTATAGATATATGTTAATATATATTCTCTAAATTATAGATGTAAGTTATTCTAGATCTCATTTCACACACTTTTTTGTTAGATGAGTTGATGTATGTGGAGTTTTAAATTTAGACAAAATGCGTACATTAATTTTTAATACTCATATCTAGATCTAGAGTTTTGGATGACAGATCTAACTTAGATGAAAACCTATACAAGTCTAAGTGAGATTTGCATCTTTATCTAAATAGTTCTTATTTCTTGCTTTTAATTCTAAAAATTCTATGTTTTCAGAAATATTAGTATGCAAAACTAGAACCATCTAGACATTTTACGACTTGGGTAAAATTAGAAATGTCTTTGAGGAGTTTAAATGATCATCATCATGATCATCACCACCACCACCACCATCATCATCATCATCATCATCATCATCATCATCATCATCATTATAATTGCTACTACTATGGTTTATTTTTACATTTTTTTTTTATTACTATTAATATTGTTATCACTATCATAATAAATTATTGCTCTGATTCTTTTTTTTTTTTTGTTTGCTCTAGCTTTTATTTTTCTTTGATATTTTAACTTTTTGAAGTACCTGTTCTACGAACAGTATGAGGGGCTGGCAAATCATAACAGACCTAAATGGAACTTATCATAGAGACTTGAGAATGTGTGAGGAAAGCACATGGACTAATGTACTAGTATATAATGGTACTTACATCAATTGCAAAGAATTTGTCGGTAGACAACCCTTACACGTGTAAGATCCATTGGCACTATTTGCAGATACAGTTCCAAAATTCTTTTGCACATGTATACTTTAAGATCGGATTCTAGACCTCACTCTACTTATTGTCTCGGCTAGATTCGTAACTTGTGCCATCTAGAGATCTACGATGGGATGTCTGAGTAGATCTAAGAAGGGATGTCTCAGTAGATCTAAGAAGGGACGATAAAGAATGGGGCCTAAAGAAATCGTTTGCACCAGTGTGGTGGCTTCTTTCTACTCCACTGGCTATCTGTGGTCTTTATGTTTAACTTGGCTTGATTTGTAATTCGTGTCATTCGGTGCCAGATTATTTTAAGTGAAGAAGTGCCATATTGTTTTGATGTGGGGGCCAAGCCAGCATGATGACTGGTTAAGACATACTTATTCTAAGTGATCAATTAACACCCCCCACTCCTAAAACACATTCAGCATAATTTATAGTTATAATCTAGATCTAAATCTAGATCTATATCGGCAAGTCCCGATCACAAATCAACGCAAAATCGAGGAGCCAATATTTTTTTAAGAGAGCCAATTTTATTTGTTTCTGGTCTTCAAAAGGCTTATTTGGCATATTGATTTAGCTTCGCAAAAATGGGTCGCGGAGAAGAGAATTATAGGCCAAGAGGTCTAGATTTGGGAGATCCAAATCTATGCTACATCTACAGGATTATCTAGGGCTAAGAGGTCGAGAGTTTCTATATTTACATGTGGGAGATCTAGATCTACAGGTCTTATTCTTTCCTCTACCTCTTCTACTGGATTATCTGAGTTTGAGTCAAGCTCTAGATCTAGATTTCTTCTTCCAGCACGACGCTCCGACATTGACCTTGCTTTTTCCTCTTCTCCCCTTAGTACATCTTGCTCAGATCTATTTGTCCCCAAAAATCGAATTTTTTCGGAGGCATATTTAGCCTAGAATAGATAACATACATCTAGATGTAGAAATTTAAGAAGGGATGATAAGGAATAAAGAATGCTTGTGCATCGGTGTGGTAGCTTCTTTCTACTTAACTAGCTGGTCTTTAAAAAGCTTGTTTTGCATATTGATGTAGCCTCGCACAAAATGGTTCGTGAAGGGCAGGAGACGTAGAATTTTTTTTAAATTAAAATGTTAAAATAAACAAAGTGAATTTTTAGTCTGGGCGTATAGATTATTTTGATGGTAACAGGTTCAAATCCTACTCTTACTATGGTATGATTATCACTTTAAGGACAAACTGCATTGTGCTGCGTTCAATAATCTTTTGCTGTTTTTTATGAAAGCCTTACCATCTCTCGTTGTCTTTTGATCCCTAACACTAATTATTATAAACTTTAGATGTCTAGCAGGATTACAATAATAATTATTCCCCGAGAAACTCTCCTGACATTTTACAATGGCTGGCTATTGATCGAGGAGAAGCCAAGCTTGTTCACTTTCCTGCTTGCCCGCCCTTGACAAGTGTGAGGTAGGTGTAGGCTCCGATATCCAGCCACAAGGCTGCAGATTTTCTCTCATATCATGCTCCAGTTGTGCGCATTGAACCGACAGCCGCCCAGACAGGAAGTCTTGTGAGCAAGTGTTTAGATTCCTGCTGTTTACAAGTGGTTTGCTCAAGTGGACTCCAAACCACAGCCTTGCGCCGCGGCTCATTACTAATTGCTCTCTGGCGGATGTTTTCGCTCAATATGAACTTCAGAAGGACTCTGTATACACTTCTATGTTTTCAATACCGGACTAGATCTAGGCTCTAAGAAAATAGGTTTCCTAAGAATCTTTCAGCGTGCGACTTGTGTTTAATTATAGGACATTATCGGTGCAATCTCATTCTCCAGTTGGATAAACATCATGAAGGTAGGTCCAATATTGCCAAAAAAAAATTATTTCTACTTTTAATTTGTCTAGATCTATATCATACGCAGTTTTGTAACCCGCTAACATTGTAGACTTTATTATTAATATAGCAGATCTATCATAAAACAGATTAATTGTGCTTCATTTTGTGAACGAGCTTCTTTCCCTGTTCTTTTCAGAATGGAGTTAACCTTATGTTTTTATTATTATTTTTTTTTTACAAAACTTACATTTCAAAAGGAGTCATTAGAAAAAAGAGAAAAAAAATTGTATCTAGTATACAATGTTTATGTTTGTTTAAACAGTCCTTAAAGAGCATAGAAAATTATTTGTAACTCACACATAGTCTAACATAACAAAGCCGTATAAAAAAACCCTATTTCACATAAACTTCAAGAGCAAACCTTTTTCGTAAATTTCTCTCTTCATTGGGTCACTGGATCAAGCATTGTAACGATACCAGCACTTCTGTCATCCAATAACTGTGTCCTATTTTTTTCCAAAGATAATCAAACATCATAAAAACGAAACACTGAAAATAGTTATAGATATATCCTGATATGCTTATTTTTAAGGTCTTTTCCTTTACTTTTGTTTTACATTTGAGCGTAATGTACCTGGTATTAAATATATTAATGATCATCAGATATGACATTATTGGTGGGAAGTAATCGGGGTTTCTAAATGCGACAAGGATGCCATATATACTTCATACTACTGACGCTCAACTGTCTGTAAACAAAAGCTTGTTATCTGTTGCTTTGATTACATTTATTAAGATAGCAAAGCCATTCATCCCTTGCTTACTGATCCTTCTTGCAATGTCTATCAAATGTGATCTTGTTATTTTGCCTATAAATAAACTACTGTTTATTACTGCGAAAGTAATCAATTGGTGGAATTGCAACCCAAAGCATTTACACCAACATTAATCTGACTACTAGAATCATTGTATAAGTTACTCTTACTTTTAAACATAGACAGCGTCTAATCCTGACCCTGTATTGCTACCATCGTTCTATAAACGCCGTACTAATCTCCGTTAGCTAAGAGCCGCAGGGCTTGCTGAGACAGATAAACCACCATAAATCATTTCCCTCTACTCAGGTAAACATTCTTAAGTACCCTACCGGGGACACACGCAAAGCTGCTGCGTATTGAAGTCAACAAGACTAATGTTAACTCTCGCTAATCTCCGCTACGACTGGATACTCTAACACTGCAGCTCCTGGTTTACTCCACTAGGTTTTCGAGTTCAGGTCAGTTCGATGAAAAATAGGCTAACTTAAGCATACTGCTTTGTAACGTTTTTTTTTGAATGGTATTTTTGTGCGTGACAATATTTGAAACATGATATAAAAAGTTTTCTGCGGACGATATGTCGAAAAACCATGCTTTTTAAAGAGATAATTAAAAAAACCCGCGATTTTTCAAAATTGCACAATAATAATATGATTACACGTAGTTTATACTAGACACCCGAGGTGTCAATTTGGAAGCCAGTCAGGGTGAAGGCCCCAGTTGGCCTTATAGTGTTAATAACAATGAAATTTAAACCATTGCCTAGCAGCCAAAGTGAATGAGTCAATGTAGCAAGTTTCACATAGCAATGTACTTGGCGTCGACGGCGTTTTGCTCTTAAGCTATGCATTGCATTTTTCTGGGCTTTTAAACTTTGAAAAATGCATGAAATTATAACGAAAATTTGTGTGAAGATAAGAACTTCTTTCAATATCAAATGTAAAGAAAAAGAGAAATAAAATCTACTTGCAAACCTTTTCAACTCCACCATCCGACTCATTCACAGGGGGCGGGGCACAGTTTAAACATGTTTTAAGCACTAAATCTTTTCCAGAAACTTCGATCTTAGTTTAAAGAAGACCC